>DWDX01001704.1:0-17527 GCA_018245675.1 Agara michaeli | reverse complement strand
GTTATCGGCGACAGCACTTCGTAAATTTATCCCCATAGCCGCCGTGTTCGAAGATCCAAAGAGATGAAAATGAGCTCAATAAACAAAACGGCCAAAACCGCCTCCAAGCCGTTCGCGCACAAAGGGAATATTCGTAACATTGGAACAATGTCATTTAAATTACTTCCGGGAACACCGTTTGTGCTCAGATAATATTCAATAAACATCTCGGCGAGTGCCGCGCCGTGGAAATTAATCGGCAAATGAACAGTAACTGGGACCTGAAACTGTTGTAGATAGACACGGATCTTGCGTTGTGTAATCGTGTATGTGATTGAAAATAGTTTTTTTGAACAAAAGCATAGGAATTGGGCCGTGAATGATGAAATGATCAAATGCGCACATCGAGTTATCAGCGCTAAGAGACGCTTGCGAAGGGAACTTATTCGACTGATTAGTAGATGAATCTGACCCCTAAGCCGAGGGTTCGATTGCCATCCATGACAAATAATTGTTTGATTGACATGAGCCTTTTTTCTGTGCCCTAAGTATGACGTTTTCTATTTAAGTAAGTATTTAACCGTGTACCTTAGAGACGACCATCTTAGTCCTCGAAGGCAGCGAGGCATCTATGACCAACCTTTACCTACCAGACAAATTTTTACGACCCTTCTATTGTTCCTTTTCTAGACACAAGGATCCTCTTATGGTGAAAAGTATTTTAGGGCATCGTCTACCACGCTGAACCTGTACATATTGGCAGAGGTCACTCACCTCAGATAATATTATATACTCGATGTTTTCGTCACCGATATAGCGAACAATATTTTAAATTTCGAGTTGTAAAATATATGTCAGAATTATCGGAGACGCGTACCGAGGACTCGAACCGTAGACTACCAGAGTTATGCATAGATTGAAATCGAAACCACTAAACTTTTACAGCTGCGTTCTTTTTTTCATTCCATTTTAAAGTTTGATTTAATAATAAAGATATACAGTACATTTGCGTTCTGGAACAATGTCTGTCAACATTACTTCCGAGCCGCAATCTGTGTGAAGACAAACGGCAATTGCCAAAAATAAAACCTTCGCCGTCAGTATATTTTACTGCTGTAATCCCTTTCATGATAATGCAATGGCCGTTAAAGCGCTCGATGGGTAAAATTGTTGAAACCCTTTAAAAAACTAATAATAATAAATCTAAAGTATAATATATACAAAACTTGCCTTAAGAAATTTATAACCCTTACACGGGGTAGTTTTAATTATTATCTGTCCATCACCATATATTTTATTATCTACTAACATTCCCTCTTAACCGTTATGACACGCAAAAATAAAAAAGATATTTACTTTATCGAAAAATAACACGAATATACGGAACCTATCAGTTCACGACTAAGCTGACTGCGTTGATTCGCTGGTTTTTGAATTTTCTGCATAATCATTTCGAATTGCGCGGTTTGGGGGCTCGTGATGAATGGACGGACGCCGTTAATATGGGTCCTGTGTATTGTAGCGGCGGTCGCAGCTCACCGACACTAACACCTTACAACTCACTTCTGGTAATCGCTACGATGTTTACTTTATAAGAATTGGAACGATTCCACACACAGCTCTTTGATTCTCAATTAGGCAACTGAACGCCTGCGTAATGGTAACCAGATAGCTGAAAACATACATGTATACATAATATATAATTCTTATAAACCAATTTTTATCACACCCAGATACAAAACGAGCAAATGAGCTCATAACACAAATATTTGTCTGGGGTGGGAATCTAACCGCTCTGGTGTAGCAATCGGGTTCTCTATCCGCTAGACCGAGAGGCCCACCGAAAGATCGAGAGGCGAGAGTTTCAGTCACGTTTTACGTTTTTCCTCAGAACAACAACGTTAATAACAACGTAAGAACAAATCGCTCCGCCGCTTATTAAATTCCAGATACCTGAATGTAAAATTTGAATTCTTGCTGTCCGAAATACACGAAAAATTATGGCCGTCAACGAGATTATTTACGAGAGGCATCTTTGTAAGCGATAAAAACATCCGAAAATTGTTTTTATTACACTAATTTGTGTTGAAAATGCCCACGCGGGGGGTGGAGAGAGTTTATTAAAATCAAAGGAAAGTGCTCAAAATTTTTCTCCGAGCCGAAGCTGCGGGTAAAAAATTGAGAGCTCGTGATGAAAAATGGATGTTTTATATTGATTTAAGAGGATCGCCGGAGTCACGGGCGCGAAATTTAATCTCGACCAAACTGTGTTTTGGAATTTCTTGTATCAATCCCCTTCGTCCTCTTGCTACTCATATGAACTTTGTCGCTGTTTGGATTCTCCTCGTCTGTTTCTGTAGACGTTTTCATGCATGATAATCAAGGATCATAGGTAACGCTATCTTCTGTCCGTACATTTCTATCTTCCCTTTCGTCTTACTCTATTCAGTATCATATTTTTCAGTCAACTTTTTCTTCAAAATATCAGACCAATTTTGAAACTTGAATACTATGATCCGGCACCAAATTTGTTAACAATCTTATAGAGGACTGTACAATACGCACGTGAATTTGTCACTACATATAATTGAGATCCCGACAATAAGTCCAAATTTAGCTCTCGTGCCGTCCGAGAGCATTTGGATCCATAAATATTGTTGCATTTAATCGAATAAGTTTTATTTACCTGACATAACGATCGGGCAGCGTGATATCGCGAGGAACACAGCAGCAGCAGCAGAAAGGCAACGCTCGACGAGGCAAACAACTCGAAGAGGAGTGTCGCCAGTTACAGTTGAGCTTTGTCCACGGCGACAGGCCGACGGATGAATGAAATGCAATGTAAATTCAAGCAATAACTATATACGTCGATGCTTATCAGACAGCGGCGGTTACTTCAATTATAACGTGCAAACACACGATCCACGGGCGCCGCATAATTCGATCGCGCTTAATTAACGGAACACACTCCGTTCTAATTACAAATTTGAATATTTATTATACAGATGAATGTAATCGCGCATTCATTAATTAGTTCGTGCGATCTCTGATTCTAGGACAGCGCCTACATTTGAACTAAATTATGTCAATTCCGTTTAGAATCCTAAATGAAGGTCAGCTTAAGAGTAGCTTTAATAGACTAGCTTAAATGACGATTTTCACGAAAGTCAAGTCGAAATTAGTTAGTGGAGGTCGTAGCCCGTAGAAATCCGTAGTGTCCGCCGCCCACTATCTTTGTCATCGAGTGATTTAGTGAAAGATATTGATTAGCAAGTGGAAACTCTAAATTTTTATATTACGTCCGTCTTTCAGATTTCATTCAGTTGAAAATATTTAAATACCCGCAGGAGACGTTTTGCATGCATCATGATCCACGTACATAATTATAACGAAGTTGTCTTGTAGTAATTCAATTACGTTTTCTCTGCGACGCAATCGGGACTAGAGTGTAACTGAACGTAAGAGGGTAACATTTACAAGTAGGGTTTACAAGGGAAAGGAGAGCAAGTCGGTACATTTATTACATGCGTTTCTTCGCTAAGAGTAAAAAGTATTTTTTGCTCACCTCCTGTAAGTTAACGAAGCGTGCGAGCGCGGAGCGTTCACACCTACACTTTCGATCTATTTTAAATCCCCCGCAAGATCCCCGTCGACGTGCGTCGTACGTCAGTCGGGAAGCCTCGTGCGCTAACGCGGGCCCCTCGCAATGGGAGCCATATTTGCATGCTTCTGTTTGAACAGTCTTTTTACATATCAAGATGTTATTTTTGTTTCCAAGATATTCCTAACCACTAGCTCAGGATTCCTTGTACATGACCCCTACATTTGTATACTAGTATATTTGTATATCATTGGGGTGATTTGCTATGGGTATCGCTGCATTAAACAAACTTAATACATAGGAACACGTCATCACACTCGCTACAAGCGTGATACCAAAGGCGCATTGTCCGCGGACGCAAGTCGCTATCTGTCTCAAACTCGGTGTTGCTCGCTGTAAAAGTTCATTGTAGTGTATGATGTGAACGGGCCTTTATGTAGTTCGTAACTTAATACGTGTTTGTTACACAGTTTTTTTCATAACAATGACACAGATTTTGAATACATATATTATATATACAAATGTTCAGTAAGGGACAAAATACGGATTGTAGTTGATAGCAAAACGTAGGGCATCACAGACACACGATGGTTGCTTAAGATTAAATTCATGCGCAACTCACACGCAGCACTCCAATCCCGAACCAGACAGAGCTTTAGTGACAATGGCCAGCAGGTGATAAACAATTATATTCATAATTAGCTTTGCCGGCAACTCCGCCCGCGTGGAAATCAGTGTGTCACAAAGTTTTTCCCGCGTAAATAACGACCCCGCGGGAATTATACGATAAAAAGTAGCCTGTATGTTGCTCCATAATTAATTAGTCGATTATTTACAAATCGATTTATTTGAAAGAGAGAAAAACCGATTATTGAGTATTCGATTTTATCCACTCCAAGTCAATCCCTCCCTACTCACGCGAGCATCCCGCAGCCGCTTCTCCACGTGTTTACCGTTGTATGCGTGATTTTTCGTTGTGGGTAATTTTGAATTTATGATATCTCCTAAAGTATTTATTATAATGATGTACTGTAAACGACAATTTCAATCTAGATAAACTGCCAAAGGTGAGTATTATATTTATTTTGATAAGAATTAATACCAAATTGGAGAAAATACATTAACAATAACCCGATAAATTTAAATTTAAATGAAATATGTTTAAATGGTTACTGTGGGTCAATCTTAAGAGACATACATATACTTTCGCGGACTTTTTTATAGCTTTTTAAAGGACAATGTTTTTGTAGAACATTGTTTTTATGTATCTCATAAGGTTGAGTCAGCGCACGCCATATAATCGTTCAGGAAGCCCATTTTCGACAACCTTTTCTTAAAACAATGAAAAACTAAGAAGAAAATAGAAGAAAAAAGTAGCCTATGTTCATCCCAAGAACCTCAAGTATCTCTGTATGAAATTTCATCACAATCGGTTCAGCGGTTTGGACGTGATGACCTCACAGACAGACAGACGGTTACTTTCGCATTTGTATTATTAAGTATGGATTCAATTAACTCACATTCTCCATACTTATACAATATTCCTTAAGTCCACATGAATACATTTTCAAATACATACATATTATATAGATAACTTAACATACAGTCCTTTTTTTAATTATCTTATAGGTCAGGGGAAGTAGACAGAGTATGTACATGAAATAGTAATGTTGTGGAACCGACCCGCGACGGGCCTCATGTGCAGGAGCCTGCGGTCTGCGGCGGGCTCTGTCGCTGCCGGCGACGCCCGCCCGCCAGCCTTTCAGACACAATGCCATTTTTTAAATTTTGTCTATGTATATAATGATAGGATGACAACTTCATAGTAGAACGAACCACCGAAAAAATGATTTCCAAACAATTATTAGTTCGTACTCGAGCATTAAAATGACCATGTTTTTTTAAAGTTCACAGTCGTATTTGAAATTATTTCTGTCATGAACATGTTTCATAGAGTACCTCATGGATGTTCAGAACGAGCACTTATCGGTCGGAATGATTGTGTGTAGTTATATGATAAACTTAATTAAAAGCAACTTGAAAATTCGAGCAACAACTAAATTAGTAATTGTACACCTCGGAGTAAATCTTCCCAGTGTTCTTAATTAAATGAACAAGTTTCGCATGGAATTAGAACGGCATAATTTATTAAATTGTTTGTAGCTGCATTCGGCGGAGTTTTAAGTGAATTAGTTTCACTGTGTCACTTTATATCACTCGGAGCCTCGCCTCTAACTATTTAATTGTACTTTAGCAAATTGTTAGAACGGAATCCTCCAGCTCGGAACGGGCGACCGGATCTTTGAACAATAGAGTCGTCCTCGCTTACGACTTCTACTGCGTCGGATGGACCAAGACGCTGGGTGCTCACAGCGCCCGTCTCCGGCCTGACCAAACTTATAGTTAAAGTAGGACAAAACTGCGATACTGTCTCCAAAGACAAAATTACACACGCAGTTGGAAAGTTCCTATCAGATAGCAATATGGAACCGACAAACGGTTATAATATTTTTGATTGTTGTTGTTATACTCTCACACCACATATTTCTATTTTTACAGAACTAGCGCTCATCTTTACATACATTACTGACATTCTCTTAATACGTGCACGCCGGTTTCGGAGACTTCTGACTCCCCCATCGGCAAGTATACGACCTACTTTGTAAAAATAGGAAAGTCTTGGTCTTTTTCGGCGCCTGCATCCATCAACGCACGCATTGTATATTTGTTTTGTCATTCTAATATAGTTCTATTTTCCCAGTTTCGATGTCCGCGGGAAGCATCTGTCGGAGGCGCGCCACTGGTCGGCGCCCGAGGTGTTCGGGCCGCGCGCTCACTTCAGCTTCTCCCCGCCCCCCGCCGCGCTGCTGGTGCGCGACGTGAAGCGCCGCGACGAGGGCGTGTACCGCTGCCGCGTCGACTTCCGCAACACGCAGACCACTAGTTTCAGATACAATCTGACTGTTGTCGGTGAGTGACATTTACCTACCTACTTTCCATAGGGATGGACAGAAACTAAAACTTGTCTTGACAAACGTCTAATCATGTGGTCAGAGAACGATGTGGTATGAAAGATGAATAAATACACTTATCGTTGTTTACCTAAATATATATACCGATCTCTGTGAAGTACACTATGCGCGTACGTAATTGTTAACATAAGTATAGATTTACTAATACTGAAGTATTGTGAAACAGTCGAAATGTTGTTGTTGCTCGAAGATGCAAGAAACAGATACATATCTTTAGGCATTAACCAAACTATCGCACGGCTGAGAGCTTTATAAATTGCTCCGCCTCTGTTTTGTTTACAATTCCTCTTCCCTTTCCGTTAAAGAGCAAGAATAATTAAAATGTCACTATAATCGTGTTAGGAATATAATGGCGTCACTTTATAATACATCAATTAACTCGTTATCTACAAGTATAATTAAGTGTACGACGACGGATCCGATCCCCGGTCGGAGCTAACAAAGTACATTAATTAAATCTACGGGCGAAACACCGCGAGCCATGAACATGGAGCAAGAAGGCTAGCTGACTGCGAGGAGCAGCGGCGAGCTGGACCGCATCGTCGGGCTAGTTGTAAAGTAACGTTTCATTCAATATAAACTACAGAACTGGTGAGGACGAAATTTAATGAAGTTTCCTTAACGATTTCACAGTAATATGATATTAAATGTAGAAGGTAATATTTGCGTTCAACGGTTAGAAGAATGTGTACGAAAAGTCACACTTTCATTATTTTATGATCAGTAATTTTAAGTGATTTTATGATCTGTAAGTTTCCTGAAATACTTTTCATCAGTGAAAATCTGAAGAATTGTATGACATTTTGGCCAATATTCCAACACACATTCGTATAAGAATGTTTGCTTATTTTGAAAGGCCAAACGTAGCCACTCGATCACATTCCGTAATAATTAGAGCCAGTAGGAGCTCTGTCGATTTGCCTAATGCCAATGCTGAGTCGAAAAGAGTATGAGCGGTGACCTTAAATTGAAATGTCGTGCAAATGCTAATGGTTTCCATTCCTCGCACCTCGCTGAAGGTGAGAGGTGCAGATAAACTAAATGCCACCTTTTGGCGCCAGGAGATAGTCGTTATCGAGTGGAACGTTAAGCGGCTTACGGGACTCCTAATGGATGCCAAAAAACATCTTACTACCTATATGAATACAGAGTTGATAATTCCCGACACGATAAATGCGCGTACAATCACAGTTGCTGTAATATAAAATATTCCTTCAATGTTCAAAACGAATTTTGTGCTTTGAATCTCGTGATATTATTCTCCTGTAGGAACTAATCACTTACGGACGGTTCGGACGCATTAGAATATTGCCACTCCGAGTTCACTACGACGGTTTTATGCTTGTGCGACTCCACTGGCCGCAACTTTGTCCGCGTTCAGTTGCGAATATGTGCTTTGTATTATTTCAAAGCTCAAAGATAACACTTAAGTTCTTGTAATGAGCGAGACAAATATGGAATTTGTGTTGCCGGGACTAGATTAAATCCAATGTAGTTCAAATTATGGCACGTTATAAAACCCTTAAGATTAAACTGAAATATATAAAAATTGAGAAAAAACACTACATTGTGACGTATTCATAGATAAATTGTTAGCAACGAAACCACTCCGTTGCATTTTTATTGCACACGTACAGAATGTATTATCGTAAAATTATTTGAGCTCAAAGATGTTTCTCTGCCAACATGCGGTTGTAAAATATTGTAACCGTGCACTCCGGTTACTTCGAGTGTCAGAAATACAGTTACTTATTTCCATTTTTGCCGCAGTGGTAACGAAAATTGTCTCTATACTAGTTAACTAACAAAATTAAAAGCAATTGAGGTAAAAGGACCGCACATAATATACATTTCTGTTACGGAGCGTACATAAGTACTGTCTGAATTATTTCGATCCGCATATTTTATTGAACTCCGTGCTGACAATGACGGATCCCGGTCCTGTCAGGTACTCGCACGTATAGCGGCGTGCACAAAGTGAATTACCTCGATAGTGCTCGATGTAAGCAACGAACGCCGCGCTCCGTGAGAGTATTGTTTGAGGAAAGAAATGTAATACCAACAGCGCTCGATCACTCCGCGCTAAGTGTCGTGCGGTCGTGCGAAGCCGTTTATGTGTGGAGCCAGTCGAAACAGTGATTTACTGGACGCGACATCCTCGCGCGTATCCCCACCACCACCGCCACCACCGCCGCCCCCTCACCGCACCCTTCATACCCTTGTTTGAACTCGCACTCCATTACGTCGTATGGCTCATATAGGATTTGCTTCCTGCAAATCAACTCCACATGTTTCTTTTATTTATTACGAAAATATACAGCTAAAGATAAACGCACAATAAGTACGTGTAGTGTAAGAGCAAAAGAACATTTAGTTTTCACAATTAGAAATTTCACAATTTTAACTATCGCCGGACTCATCCTTACAAATAATTTCATGTTCAATTGAAACATATTATGCAAATCGATTAAAAATATCTGTAGGAAAGTTACAATTTACAGAAATTAGAATTGGATACTTTCGAGATTATACCATTTAATGAAACATTTAATACGAAACCTATGTAGTCTGAAGTTTCGCCTTTTTGCTTGGGGTACATCTTACATTAGGTACTTTATGTTTGCGTTCGCTTTAAACTCTCTTTGATACATCAAATGTTTCAGTTCTGTTTTGATCAATATTGAATTAACTAAATTGAGATGAAAGTGGAAGGTCGTTATTTAGGTGACTTTCGACATTTACGACGGCTATAAATATTCCCCCGTAATTAACATTATTGTATTTTCATGAACGAGTCGGCCGCCGTAATGAGTAGCATCCCGATTGAGCCCCCGCGGGCTCGTGTAATTACGCCCTGGACATTCCGCACTTTAATTGGATCATTCCCTTTTAAAACAACGTCGGCGCGGCGCTCCTCGGCCGCCTTTCCGACGCTCTTTTATTGAAATTCGATCACTCCGTTTACTGTCGAGCCGTTCAATTTCGTCCACTTTGAATTCGTGGCCCGTTTCCGGACCGATTCTTCTCCCTCGGAGTGTTACGCTAGTGTATTGTTGCTCGATTTCACAGAAAGCGTCCCAAGCTCGTTTGTCCGGCGCTGGTCCTCAACGGTGCCGCGGAACGTCTCATTGAACCGAGTTTAAAACTTTAAAATCACTTTCGAAGCCCATCAAAGACGCGCCGATCTCGGACGAACCGTGAGATCCGATTATCACTTTGTTGTCTTTCTATTAAGCGGGCGCTTTTCTCACGTTTAGTTTTATCGATGCGATTTCCATGGCGCCCATAACGATAGCACTTTACTTAACGTAGTAATAACAGATATTAGAAGTTCAGTTGATTAGTTAAGTTTCATTCGATTAGGATAAGTGGCATTAGACACCTGCCTGCGGTGCCTTAAGATATGAAACATCAACAAGTTGCACGATTCAATTTATATTAATACGATTCCGCCACGTAGCGGCTGTCAGCCTAGATACAGTGAATTCGGTAATAGTATAATAAACATCTCATTACAGAGAATCCAATTAAGGTTGCCGTTGAATATCCTGATATCAAACACAGTTCAATAATTAGAGAATAATATTGACACGAGTCTAAAGAAGCTCTCGGGCCGTTGGCGTTGGCAGAAGCGATGCTTCGTGCGGAGTTCAAACGTTGGTGTATTCGTATTCGCCTATCGATGGCGATATTATATGCAATGTATATTGATATACTATTGTAGTCAAGCTTTTATATTGATGCCTTTATTTTGAAATTAAAGTAAAATAAAAAATGCGTAACATTCATTGTGATCTATAACATTGTAAATGAATTCCACATTTTTTTAACACAAAACAGTCACCGCTTCGAAGCCGGAATTAGAGGCCAAAGTTAGATTGGACGAACCCACTGTGTCGAATGTAAAACGCAATTGGGCTTTGATGCTTTAAACGGAGCTAACCGAAATAACCCACCGTCGGTGTGGCGCATTTGACAAACTTAAGCATGCACTGCGATCGAGGCAGTGTAAACCTTACTGCCCACTAATTAGGGAGTCTGGTATATGGATTTAATATACGGAAGCTGTGCACGGAGACAGACTAATGCTAATCGAACGGAACTGTTGGCAATCACCTGCGTGGTATTGATTAATTGCATTCGAGGGCAACCTGTAGTATTGTTTATTGCGAGTGCTTCTAACGAATAAGAATGCTTCCGATCTGCAGTGAACTTAGGCGGCTATGATTTTGGTTTTGAAAATTTTGGAATCGTCTCAGTAAAAACAGCGCCACAATCATATTATTGCAGTTCTACAGTAATTGATAAATATAGATGTGTATTTAAAACCTGGAGAACAAGATAGAACATATTTGTTTTATACATAAGTACATATAAAGTTTGATGTATAAAAGTCACGACACATGTGCCAAAGATACGGTGTCGAACACGCTGGAGATGTTTTGTAACGTTTTATAAGTAAGCTGTACCACACCAGCAGAAATTACGGCGCGTACAACATAGCGCCGACCGCTCCGCTGATGTTACGTGACATTAAAGAACGCTGTTGAATAAAATAATTAAATGCTTCAGTCGATGATTTAATGTTGTGTTTTTATTTTTCACGATGGTATAAGATGTGGTATTATTTTCAGTGCCGCCAGAGAGGCCCGTGGTGGTGGACCGCTACGGGCGCGTCATCAACACCACCACGCTGGGCCCCCACGAGGAGGGGGAAGACGTGCTGCTCACTTGTCGTGTGCTCGGAGGTTAGCCGCACTTTCACCTACTTTGCTTGTTATTTGCAATTATTTTATTAAGTCTAAAATATACTAACCGACATACATAATTGTTCTAAAAGTCACCCTAACATGATATATAGACCTGTCGTTCATAATGTAGACATCAAATAAGGAATTTAGACATAATTTACTGAAATATTTTTTATCTTTAAAACCTCCAATATTCCTGATAATAGCACTAGGAATTATATTTGACTCAAGAGGGTGATTTTGCTTTTATTTACGTAATTTTAAAATAACAGGCACGGTTCGTTTATTTCACATAAACCGTTGTTTTTTATCTGAAAAATCCATTATTCAGTACGGCACAGATAAAACGGTGTACTTTGCAAGGGTTATGAAAATGGAATTAATATCGGCTCACCACGTGTCACTCATTAGGAAGGGCGCGAGCGCGGCGGCCGGACGTGTTTACACAAGTATAATCAACTGATAAATTAACGTTTTCCATTCGTCCGAGCGGATCCTGCCCCGGCTAGCTGTGTAGCTGGCCGGGCGAGCGGGCGCGCGGCCGCGTCTCGTTCCTTTTTGTAAACGGACTTTCAATCGAGCATGTGATTCACGACTGTTCTATTTATTCATTCGTTTACTTATTTATTGAATCACCAACAAAATAACAGTGTTTACAATCGAGAATTTAATGAGACTGTTAGTGCGCTTTATCTTCTCTCACGATTTTAGGCAATCACATCATGAATAACGAAACAACTAAGTACTAATACTAGGGAACGACTCAATATTACAATCCGGTCTAAATGGGCTAAAATAAAAAAAAACCGGCCAAGTGCGAGTCAGACTCGCGCACCGAGGGTTCCGTACAAACCTGTACGTATATATTAAGTAAAAGTTCCATTGCGTTGACATAGAAGTTTGATTTTGTTACAGCTTAAAGGTATTATGGATCTGAGTATTTGATATGAATTTCAATTTAATAACACTACGCGTTCATGAGGAAAGGGGTAGTGACTTTGATATTATTAAAAATATTTTATTACATAAATGATGTAACTAAAAATTTTCGGTTTTCGTAATTTCTCCTTTATCTGTGCTATAAGACGTTGCTTCGTACTAAATTTCAAGCTTCGGAGATCACGGGAAGTACCCAGTGAATTTTGATTTCCTTGCGAGTTTCGAAAATTTGCGGAAATTTGCGTTAGCGCTTGCTATTGCGTTGCCTTAGAAGTTTAATTTTTTCACAACTATTTGATATAAATTTCGGCTTAATACCTCACGCGTTCCATAGAAAAAGGGTCTTGACAGACGGATGAATGGACGGACGGACAGCAAAGTGATCCTATAAGGGTTCCGTTTTTTCTATTTCGAGATACGGAACCCTAAAAATGAATTGCAATCAGTTTCCACCAAATTTAATTACCATACATTGGATATACAAAAATTAAATTCAAAATAGTAAATAAATATATAATAATACCAAATATTGCACTTGTCAATCAACATTAAGATAAATTCAAATTAAACTTTGTGTTTTGATACTTCGATCATCATCGCCGATGAAGTGTTTCAATGAACATGTTGTAGTTACTTTTAAGATACATTCAAAATTAAGTGACACTCGTATTAAGAAAAAGAAAATCAAAAATTAATTTTTAATTGAAAAACTTTGTTCAACAGCAAAAGAATGTTTATAACCTAGGTAAATATTAATTTGTTAAGTACGAGTAGAGTGCTTATATAGTAGTGAATTAAAAAATATAATTTTATGTAGGTACACATAAATAAAGCATGGATAAACCAAACACGACTCGCAATATTACAAATGTTACCTAATCGCTTATTAAAGAGCCTCTCTTTAGACTGAATTTGACGTTCTAGTGCTATAATGGACGACCACGAGAACGGACGCCGTTTACATCTACCGCGGGCTCATATCGCTACCCGCACGGCCGGACCTGCACGCATTATAAGAGCTAAAAATCCGTCATCTGCTGGCAGAGCGAGTCGGAACTACTCGCGTGTGCGTATAATCGACTGATGAATTAACATTTACATTCCAGTGAAGCGGAAATAAATAATTCCGGCGATCATGCTTTAACATCTGCTGCGAGCCACGCGGCCTACGGCATGTAGAGTCGCTCGTGGCCCAGCGACGCGTCGCGCGGCGCCGGCGGATGTTGCATGTTCATTCGTACACAATATCTATCTTAACAACTTTACACAAGCGACTCGTTTAAATACGAAACATCGTTTATCCCATCGTTTGGTTGTTCTTCGATAAGTGATTCTCAAAGTCCGTCGTATCGGCGGCCTTAGGAAAAGATATTTTAAATATTCTCACTGAAATAATGCTTTGAGTGTTATTTTATGTAACATAAAATCTACCTTTCTCGCACTCAAGTTTCAGTTTTGAAAATTATTCGAAAGCGATATTTCCACCGTTCCTTCTCGAAGCTCGTCGTTGAATATTGTCGACCGGCAGAGGCACCTCACTCGGGATCCTTCACGGCGTATTACAAATGACGCAGTGGATTCTGAGAAAATGTCTGTGTTATATGATAATGACACAAACACTATTATCGGCCGCCAGCTCGCGGGGGCGGCCGCTCGCGGTTCTCAGTGTATGTTTTCCTGCGCCATCGAGATGGGTGTGTGAGAGTGCAATCTCCTCGGCGGCGCCCCGGAATGTGATACTGTTTGCTCGTGAAGTTTGCACCGATGTGACACGAGAAAGCTTTTATGGTTTTCAAAATATCTCTTTCTTATTTTTCACATTATGATCTTTTGTTACCGATCTATTGATAGCTTTTATTGTTAATAATATTTTAATAATGACAATAATAACTGGAGACAATTCCACACACGGCTATCCGATTCCAAATTAAGCAATTGAATGCCTGCGTTATGGTGACCGGACATCCGATATACATAAATATATACATATGATATAATATATACTTACGATATAATATCTACATAGATATTTTTATAACGACCAATCACAGAACAAACAATTGTGCTCATCACACTAATGTTTGTCCCGGGTGGGAATCGAACCAATGGTCTCCGGTTTTGCAGTCACGGTCTCTATCCACTCGACCACGAGACCAGTGAAATATACATATAAAACTGTATTGATTTTTATTTTACTGTAAAAAAAAATTGTGTACTTCGTGTATAAAAATGGACGTGAGCAGATAAGATGGACTAAACTTCACGATTATAATGTGCATTGTTCCTGCCGGCATACAACATTTTCGTCAACGTCAAAGTACGTCTCAGTACGGTTATAACACTCCTCTTACGGTTTATCTCAGCCCGCTCCTTGTGCCGACAGCTCCCTGCGAGAATGAAGGACGAGAAAGTTGACACTATTTTAATCCCGCTAAAAGTGCCAGAAGACACAATGGCGGGCATTTAAGGTCTAAACCGGCGGCCGGCCGATAAAGCGCGCTCCGGACGCTTACTCGCCTTCGGGTGTATTTTTCTTCGAGAACAGCTTGCGTCTGAAGACACTGAAATGCTTTTATCTGAAAACACAATTGCATCCAACAATACGCTGACGATATGGATTGCTGCTCCACGAGACAGTGCACGAGACCCTCTCGGGGCTCGAACAGTGATCTATCCTAAAATGCCTTTGAAATAATATTATTTGTAAATGATGACGTATTTTCAACAAAGATGATTTTCTCGTAGGTCTATGTACATGAATGAGTATTGAAATATTAATAATATATTGTACAAATGTAAAATAAAAACAATTCACTATTTTAAGTAAAATAAAGTATTACAGTTATATATGTATAGTCAATCGATTGCAAACCGAAACGTAAGTAACGATGTTCGGCGACGCCAACAGGTGGGAACAGTCGGTTGAACCGAAGACCATCCTGGCGGACTTAGTAAATACACTTAAGCCAACTCGACAGCACTAAAATGTCTACCTCTCCATAAAAACGATAATGGCCCGCACATTTTCGGGAGGGGCTCGTTGAATTCCTCCAAAAATCACGGCGTTAAAATTACACGATTCAAATCAAAATGGATTTTATCAGATTATAGTATATATAGCCCTCGAACGAAATTCGAATTGACGGGGGCCGAAGAATTTACATAATCGAGAAATTGATTGAAGCGTATTTCCTGAAAATACGCTCTGGAAAAAAATCAATTGGTGTAAGGGCAGATGCCTTTCTAATGATGGGGGCTTAGTCCAAGGCTTTGTTTTTTGCGTACGTTTCTGGCGAGGGTCGTCGGAACCTTCGGAAGCCTGTTGCTCGTCGATCGATGCGCCGAATATTCTCAAGTCGTCTCCGGACGTGACGCGACAAGCCTGACGCCAAGTAACAGCAAACGATCAATATTTATCTTTGCGATTTAGTCGTTTATTTTATCGCTATTGTACTTTGGTTTTAATAAAGTTAGCGGTAATATACCTCTATAGATAGTGCCTATAACAATTTAGCGATGCGGTGAAGTTCATAGGAATACTCTTAAAAATAGGAGAAATAGGTATGTTGAAACATTAACAACAGCATTTTCACAATTTCGCTAGCTTTCAGTTTATACTTCAAATACCAATATCTAATTTAAAGAAGCACCGTGTTGTTAATCAGACTGGAAATCTGCTCAAGCAATAACGTGGTGCGCAAGACTAGTCCTTACGTCATCGGGAATAGATGTCGGTATCGCCCGACGGCGTCCGATTGTACATTTGGGCCGGCGCTTCCGGAACTACAAAACACTCGCTCATAATCCGTTTTTATTCGCAATTATGAAAAGGCGAAAAGTGGATCGCTTTCCCGCGATCGAGTTACGGCTGCAGCGCCGGCTTATACGATCAGCGTAATAGCGACGGTTAAGGAGAGCCGTAAATGGAGGGAATAACGACACTTGCAACATGCTCTTGTAATTTCAATAGTGACGTGACCCACGCGACGGCTCGCGGCCCGCTCTCAGAATTTGGAGCCGGTTCCCTTGGTTTTACTGCTCGATCTTATTTTAAAATACGACTCCCAATAGACTACACTAATTCTGACTTGAGACCCGGTGATTTATTCGAGTAGCATAGGTTTTATTTCAATTGCTTTATTAACTGAGCGCTCTCTGCTTTTACCTATTTCCAATATTATTAGTCGGATTACAGTGTAGGTACATATATTATTAGCTTAATGTAACAGTTCACATTAATTTAAATATCGCTATGACGTATTTGAGAGTAATATAGAACCTAATTAAAATTCATTTGGAAGGTATTCACTACATATATACGCCCTGATGAGCCGCATGCGATTAATTAGACAGGCATAAATCGAGACTATGTCGATTGCTATCTTAGAAAATGACCTTCAAAGAAATATACGTAGTTTTCATTTTTGGTATAACAATATTTGAAAATGAATTTGAACAGCAATCACGAAACGAATGAATGAACTGTCTAATTTCAAATGTAAGTTAGTTTATTATTATAAGACCTACAGTTAATGAACGTGATACATTACTGCAGCCTGTCGTTTGGATCCGCAACACTTGCAAGTAATTAAATTTAAATTGTCTAATTCATTAGAAGTGTATATACACTCAATGAAGGTACCGATACAGGTTTTAGTTATAGCTCCTTGGGTTTGTGCGCCCTCAGGGCTACGGTGAAACTGGAAGAAAAAAGCCGGCAACAAATATCTCCCAGTCGTGCACTATCGTGGACGGTGGCCCGATTTAATTAATTACTTATATATACTCGTAGGTTGCACCGACCACGTGAACATCAACAGAACGACTGAAATAATTAAACAAGAGGTAACTAATAAGTGTCACCTCAATGTACCTATAGCTAGGTAGAAATATCGACAACAACGACGACAGCGATAAACAAAAGCAAAGTATTCACACGTAAAACATTTAAAAAAGAACAAAGTAACCTATACAATAAATACACTGTTAATTGATAGAAAACATAACTTTTAAGTTACGTTAAACATATTTAAATCACAACACAAAATACAATCAAAAGTTATCAAACAACAAAACTATTATATTATTAAATATTAAATAATTTAATCCTCTTAAATGAATCTTTCTATTGTTTAATTACATAATGCCTCGACTGCCTCGTTGGTCGGGCGGTTGCTAGCGCGACTGCCGATCGGGAGGTCCTGGGTTCAAATCCCGGGTTGGGT
>DWDX01001703.1:0-17528 GCA_018245675.1 Agara michaeli | reverse complement strand
GGGGTAGGCAGAGGAGTGTAGTACACCCCCACATTTCACCAGTTACGTTTAAGTCCCACAATGGAACAGGTGGTGAGGCTATTGTCATGCACTGGGCACACATTATTATTATTATTATTAATAGGAAAATTGTAATGCCAATTTTTGGTCTCAGTTTTTATGTTAAGCGAATTATAAACAAACCCGTACATATGTTAATAAAATTGTATTGTACTCTGTTTCAGTTCAAAATTGAAATGATAGACAGTATGTACCGGTTAGCTAAGTATCGGTATGAATGCGGCAACTATGTGCAGTCAGCGTCATATTTGTACTTCTGCCAACTGGTTATGTCACCAACCGATAAGGTAAATAAATTGGAATATTTCAGATAACTCTTTTTTTTGCTATGGAAAAGTTGTTTGGCTCAGTGTTCAATGTGTAAAATGAGTCTCAGTAAAGAATGAGGAGTAAGAGAAAAGTGAAGTTAAAAGTAGAAATAACATTTGTTGTAATTGGAAATGATAAATTGTTACATGAAGCTGTACAATGTTCTAAACAAAATATCTGCACACTGCCTGTTGTGTTATGTAAAATGTAATACAAAAGAAAATCATTACTTTAAGTGAAATTGGTAAAGATTTAACCATTTTCTTCTTAATTAGAGCAGATAAGGTAATTTAAAATGAGGCAATGATAAATTTTATAATGTTGTTGTCCAAAAAAAGAATTAATATTCTTGTAACTCTGCTTATGTGCTTTAAGAGTTCTAATTAATTATATGCACAAGAGTATTTTTACTAAGGGTGTATAAAGGTGGTATCCAGGTGTTGGCTAGTCCCACACGCAGTTTCCTAAAAACATGAAATTACTCCTCACAATTTAATACTATATACGCTTTATTATTAAGTCATACATAAATAAAATATCAATACATATCAGTAGGCATTACCAAATCGCTTAACAATATGGTTTATATCAGAGTCCTGTATCAGTACGCGGATGATGTTGATTCTTATGAATTAAAAGAGCTTGGACAACGTGGAACCACTGGCCGCAAACTTCGCATTGATAGACTAACATAGACAAAGACAACGCGTTGTAATCGCCGTGAGACTTAGCTATGAAGTGACCCACCTTGTACCTAAAAAGTATCTCATTAATATGTGTACTACACAAATCTAAACAACACACAAAGCAGAACAGAGGGAAAATGATACCTGTGATTGTACAACTGCTCATAATTTTTGAATTTCCGATCGCAAACATTGCACAGTAACATTTTGGGTAGTGAGAACTTGTAACAAATATTTACCCAAGAGCATGAAAGCCAGTGCTGCTCGGCGCTTCTGTACGATGCAAAGGGAATATTGCAAGTCTTGCATTCATAATTACCCACTACTGTATGAGCTTTGGAATGTTTCAAGAGTCTTGGGATATTTGTAAAGACGAGTTCGCAAAATTCGCATTGCAGCAACGATGATGTTTTTATTTCTCGTATACAGTCTGGATTCTCTTTGTTACAACATTGTATAGTATGTTTTAAGGCTAAGTCATACCTTGGCCAGACTTGAAAGCATTCAGTGCAAGTCCAAACAACTTGCCATCGAGGATGCGGATCTGTTATCGCATGTCTTGAAGCATAGTGTCTCTTAAGACCAGTGTCATACACGAAACATTTTCCACATATTTCACATGGGTAAGCTTGTAAAGGTTTTGGACATATAATTTCCAGGATTTCCTTTTTCTTAGTGTAATTTAGTGTTCTATTAAGCATGTGAATATTCTCCATAATTCGAGCGTTATTTTCTTTTACTTTCTCGATGCTATATTCAAGTGGATTGAGGAAGCTGGTAATATCGTTATTTTTACAAATGATATTATTTTCTTGATATTCATTAACGTAATGTTGGTTACCCGTAATGCTTGTTATTTCCGTCGATGTGGGATCACTATTTTGATAATTGAGCGAAATATTCCAATTGTAGTATTTTTCCGAGTCTGTTATTTCTTTAGCACATGATTGTATACTAAAATTATCACAATCATCCTCGGAAACTAATTTTACAACTAGACGCGGTTTCATGTGATTTCTCTTATTGTCATCGGGTTTGCCCTCTAACCATTCACTGAATTCAGCTTCTTGTTTATCAGCATCTTTGTTATTGATAGTCATTTGTAAAGATTTTAAATTTATCCCTTCTTCAAATCTATGTATTATTAATTTAGCTGCCATTTTTGAAATGTCAAGAGGACAAGGTGCGTCATTATTGAAAGATTCAAATATATTTTATTTATCTTTGTATTCGAAATTTAACATTCATACATACCTACCTACTGTTAAACTGAGCTAAGTTGTTAAAGATACAAATCACTTAATCCTAACACGATGATTTTAGACGTTCAGCGTTAAATTTAATAACAGCGTCAGAAAAGTGGGTCATGCTGATGATCAGTGACGTGAGACATCAGGGTTGATATGATATTCTTATTCTTAATTTATGTTTTTATAATTTTTTTTGAGTTTTTTATTTAAGTACAATCACATTTTCTCCTAGAATTACCTCGCTGTTCTCTGGGGAAAGCTAGCCAGCGAGATCTTAGTCCAAAATTGGGACGGTGCCCTCGACGATTTGACCAAGCTGCGGGAGTTCATAGACAACGGTGCCGCGGGCGCCACCGCTAGCAACATGCAAGCGCTGCAGCAGCGCACGTGGCTGGTCCACTGGTCACTATTCGTCTTCTTTAATCATGTCAAAGGCCGGGATCTAATCATTGAAATGTTTTTGTACAAACCCCTGTAAGTTCATGGAATATATCTGCTTTGTTATTTATCATTATATATCACGATCGATGACTTTTACTTGATTCAAAATTGCCAGCGTTTTAGCTTATAATAATTTTCCATTTACAGATATTTGAACGCCATCCAAACGATGTGCCCACACATTCTTCGTTACTTAGCTACAGCAGTGATCATTAACAGATCACGAAGAAACGCTCTGAAGGATCTTGTGAAAGTGATACAGCAGGAAGCCTACACATACAGGTTTTATTCTAAATACATAGGAACGAGGGGTATCATATTATACGTTTTAATCTACTATCTCTTATATTTTAATCTTAATTTTAAAAAAATTACAGGGATCCTATAACTGAATTCATCGAGCACCTCTATGTCAATTTTGATTTTGATGCGGCTCGGAGGAAACTCAATCAATGCCAGGCGGTTCTCCACACGGATTTCTTCTTAATCGCCTGTCTGGAAGAATTCGTTGAGAATGCCAGACTTATGATCTTCGAAACATTCTGCCGCATACACCAAGTCATCAGTATCGGGTATGTATTAAATAGTCAACAAAGATTTTTGACATTTCTAGATGTCTCAAAAAACAAACATGAATCCTATTCGTTTCATTTGAAATTGTTACGTTATTGCACGGTTTCTTTTTGTCGATAACAGGATGTTAGCCGAGAACTTGAGCATGCAGCCCGACGAGGCGGAGTGCTGGATCGTGAACCTGATCCGCAATGCTCGGCTGGACGCGAAGATCGACTCGAAGCTGGGCCACGTGGTGATGGGCGCCCAGCCGCTGTCCCCGTACCAGCAGCTGGTGGAGCGCATCGACTCGCTGGCCGTACGCTCGGAGGCGCTCTCGTCGCTCGTCGAACGGAAACACAAAACGCGCAATCAAGATGTAAGCCTATTATTTACACGCAGTATTTTTTGTCTTCTTTTTCATTATTTCTGAGTCACTTCGAATTTAGTTACAATTGGTATATACAAGAAAAGGGCTTTGTTAAAAAATTACAATCGATAACAATGCCTCTGCTGCAGCCATTTTGTAGAATGAATACCAGCTGGCAATATCTTGTTTAAACGTAAGCCAATGAATCATTAGACGCGCCACAGTGGAGACTGAATTTGAAACCATTAGGGTGTCACTCCTAAAACATTTCTGCTTTATTATTATGTAATTGTTTCAGATTCGCTGGGGAACACAAGAATTTTAACAAGATTTTTAGATGTCTCAAAGTTATTGCTTTTGTAAATTGAAGAAGAAATTGGAATATAACATTTTCATAACGACATTTACTTATTTATTACTCCCAGTTACTCAAACTATTGGATATGACTTATTTGGGTGTATGTACACCCCCATTGAAAGCAATCCACATGATATTTATTGAGAATGTTACAATTTTTTGTTTGCCTTTAGAAAAAGTAACAATCTCCTTGAATCTACTATATGAAATCTTGATCTACATTACTAATTATGATGTAAAAATAAATAGATATTATTATTAAATAATAATAAATATTATTATAGATAAATATTATATAAAATAAATATTATTTCTATGAAAGGGATCTTCAAAAAACACACATGACTTAAAATTTATATTTATTACATTTCTATAATTTTACTATCTATTCTGCAGGCTTTATAGTTATGAATCTAGACAAAATAAAGACAACCAGTATTGTAGACAAAACAAAGCAGATCACAAATATGTAAAATGTGTCTTCCGAAAACACATCAGTGAATGCTGGAATTTGACTGTACAGTTCATCTACCACACGCTGGTTCCCCTTGCGAGTCATCGTCACTTCTTGGATTTTTTTTTGTCTACTTTGGAGTGTTTACTAGTTACAATTTGATCTACTGGTGCTAATGACGATATATGCTTATTCAGCAGCTGAAGAATTTCCAAACAAGTTAAATTACCACTTTTTAGTACAACCTTCTTTATTTTAGCTGTTTCTGAAACAAAATAAATGTCATTTTACATATGTAACTTAATTACAATATCTCGTATATCTACAATTTTTAAGCACACATAGAATAAATGTAATGTATTTACCAGCAACTGCAGGGATTAAGGCAATGTCAATTGTTGGTTCACTGCGGTCACATACTACTTCGGTTTTGAGTGTACAATTTGGGTTAGTTACGCTAATCTTTGGTGCACTAATATAATGCAGAAAATTCCTGTAAGAATTTGTATAATTAAACACAACAGTTTCAATATAAATAAATTATCATCAGACACAGTCTGCATAACCCTGATCCTAATAATATACCATAAGTAATTGATCGAGTTCAGTAAAAGTATATACAATATTTTAGATGAAACATTTGCTTAACTAGAATTTTTAAGACTTCCTAAACAAACTTAGGTAGAGCATGTTGATTCATCAATTAGCAATATAATATTGTCTAGTTCCTAATAATGTTTTGCGGGAATTAACAGGAGATACCTTACGAAGAAAAAAAGCAATGTGTTTTACAATTTCATTTTGGTATCCTTGGGTTATTGCAGGGAATAAAAACACGGATTATCAAAATTATATAGCAACAATAAACAATATTGCAGTTCATATGCATATTCCTTCTTATTCTTCATTATCCAAAAAAAATCGGGTAATACTATTCAGACTTCAACATATCCAGACAAGTGGTTTTCACGCACAATACTCAGTCTACCCTAGATTGAACAATTAATTTAAAAATAGTACTTTACTCAGCAAATATACCACAAATGTTTTGATAGTTCTTGCGTTATAGGTAGATGGTCGAGCACTCCCTACCTTGTATGGGTAACGTTATCGCCGAATGGATCAAATTTTACCGTTATTTTCTTCGCAGCTTTTAGATTTACAGATTTTAGTTGTTTTCCAATAGTTGAAACAACACCCCCCGATCTTCGAATAGTACCACTGTAGGGGATAGACATAATTTTTGTACTCCTACGATTTCAATGATTAGGAAAATTGGTTTTGGTTAACAAATAGTGTTGCCACTTTCATATCTAAATTTCCATATAAATATTATGTTTACTCCAGCGATTCTTAATACTATTCACAATTGATCAACGGTTGTAACTACAGTCTAAGACAATGGCATTTTTTATTAGTACATCAAAAGTTTTGAAAAGTCCGCTCGTAGTAATAAAAGCTACAAAAGTACATGAAATTTTTATTAAGTGTTGAAATTGCCAGATTGGCTCTAGATATCATAGCTAGGTCATTTCAACAAAAAGCCAAATTAAATTGATTTTTTTTTCTTTTAACAGAGAACGTAACATGCTGTCTGATTGTGATATTGTAAGAAAATTTATACGAAGGATATAAAAGTAGTTTTTGACGGACACATAAACAAAGATACATTCTCTTGCCTCTAACTTTATTATACACACTTAACTCATAGTAATAAATATCAATCAAAGAAAAATGTTCATAGGATACCGAAGTATAGGAAATAATAAAATGAAATGTTAAATGAGAACGGATTCATTGTCATTGCGCCATCGTTATAAAACAAAAAAAAAAGGTGACGATCTCCTTGACAGTCAAAGTCAAGTCATAATAAGAAAATAAGTAAATAACTAACAATCTGGTAACCACAAAAATTAGTAACTTGTATCAGACGACATATTAAGGAATTTTGTTACTTTAAATAAAACTCCTATTTACTAACAGGAACAACTGTCAATATAATAACAATTTATCGATAGTCATGCATTGTATAAGGTCATTTCTGACCAGCGCTCGGCGTTTTCCAAAAAATCGTTCATTCTTGCTATACCCAGCAGTGAATGTCATGAACAAATTGGTAAAGCAACTTAGGTTCTATAATACTACCACAGAAGATGAAACAGGTAATAGAAGATCTTGACGACTGAGTTGAGTTCATTATAACCTAAAATTATTATTATTATACCTAAAATTACTATATAAAAATTACGCATATCTAATATATAAAATTTTCATGTCACAGTGTATATATTCAGTAGGTTTGAGAATAGGATGTAAACTATTTTTCATACCCTAATTTATAAGGGTGGTCCACCCCAAAATTTTATTTCTTGTTATTTGGACAAATTTTTTATGATATGGCATTAAAAATACATACATAACCTCAATTTTCGCCCCTCTATCACCAACCCCTATTTTTAAATAGCGATATTAGCACTTTATTAATTTTCTACTCTCGGCGGTCTGTAATAAAGGTATTCTAGAAAGTTAAAATGCTGCTCAAAATCTCTATTCCACGTGTACGAAGTCTCGGGCACAGCTAGTTACTATATAAAAATTACATCAATGACTGTGCAAAACAGTCACCATCTGAACATCAATGTAAAGATGAATTAACGATTAATTTTGGTAATTGTACTCGTACTGTTTTTATGTTCATGGTGTTCACAATACAAGATATAGGTGAAGTTATGAAGATGAAGTGTTGAGAAAAATAATAGTCTGTACATAATCTGGAATTCTATGTGACTTACATAAGTATATCATGTGTTTTAGAAAACATTGTATTAGAGCTGTGCAATGGCAATCCCGATTTGGAGAAAAAATTGCGGATACTAATGCTGGAAGTCGAAGTGATGCGTCAAGATGGTAGAACAGCACCAAGTACTTTGAAGAAAGATCAATGGCAACAACTACTAGAGTTGGGAAGCAGAAATCAAAGAAACCATTATCTTACATTCCTGTGGAAAATAGAGAAATCAAAAGAAAACAGAAAGGTTATTTTTTTTCTGTTATAATGTATCTTTTATTATCATATTAACAGTTGAAATATTTTGTCCTGAACCATTCATATGTAACCCATGAAAAAGTCAAAATTAAGTAAAAGGCCTTGCAACCCCTTCACTATAAAATTATAATAGTACTATAAGTTTATTTTTATGTAGTTATTACATAATTTAATATAATTCTATAATGCTACATTGAAGTTATTTTCTTTGATAAATTAATCTTGTGTATGTAGGTCCAAGTTTTTGAATAGATTGTGTCCCCCCAGGGGCCACAACCAATTGGCTGAGAAACATTGGCTTAAATAATTTCTTATTTTTTCATGTCATTTTCACTTATTGAAATGTGCAATGTGCAGGGGAGTCATATGACCAAGACCTGTAATAAATAATGTACAATAGAAACACTAGTTTTCTTGATTGTGTAAAGATTTGGTTTAGTTATTATTGCTATTGATGATTAACAAAGAAATTTATTTTACAATTAGATCAAGAAAGAAGCAAAAAAACAAGAATTTGAAACAACTGAACTAGTTGAGTATCGAGAGCATCCTGATGATTTATTGTATGGCTTAAAACATCAGTCATTATTCTTGCGCATTCGTGACCAGTCTATAAATAATTTTGACAATTACAGGTATGTTAAACAATGATAATTGTTTTTTTACTACACATGTACATATTACATATATGATTTTCAAGGAATGAATCTGATTATAAAATTTAATTTGTCATACACTTGCAATAATGTGTATGCCTACCATAAATTAAGAGTAAGGTTGATATATGCAAAATCCTACAATGCAATTACGTTTTTTTTAAATAGTATATCATAATTTCACTCTTGAAATATGGTGATTAGACATATCATCCAAACTAATATTATAAATGTGAAAGTGTGTTTGTTTATGTTCCTCTCACATCCAAACAGAGGCAATAAATTGATGTGATTTTTTCCATGAAGATAGTTGAATTGTGGGGGAGTGACATAGGCAAAATGCGGAAAACACGTTTTAATAATCAAAGAAGCCCTATAGATGGCGTTACATGCGCAATAACGTTGTGACTTGTGAATATGTAACAGCTAGTAACATATAACTATGAAAAACATATATCTAATTAAATTGGTCAAACTTGAATAGAAGTTTGTCTTATCTAGATCACAGATTAAATAATATTACATATGTTGTATATATCCTTTCAGAAGTATCAGAGCAATGAGATATGGTCAACCTGTGATTATTGACTGTTCATATGAAGATAACATGGTGCGACGGGAAATAATAAATGCTGCTGTACAAGTAACTTTGCTATTTGGCGATAATAGGTTACATAAAGATCCCTTTAATTTGTATATGTGCAATGTAAATGCAAAGGGACCATTTATGAGACAACTTCATAAGAATATTCCTTTAGTAGATGAACCTTGGTGGCCAATAAATATCCATAGTGAAAGTTATTTAGATTTGTTTCCCAAAGAGAAATTAGTTTATCTCACGCCACATTGTCGAGAGGAATTGACAAGTTTCGATTTTGACGCTATTTATATAATAGGATGCTTAGTTGATAAGGTAAGATTTTTGAATAGAACTTCTAGATTTTTAACATTAAATAATTTTCTTTTTTATTTTCATATAAAATACTTATTAGTAAATACTTTCAGTATGGACGTGGGTATTGAGGTGTCAGTATTGTTTTGTTTCAGGTAAACAATGAACCAATATCATTGGCAAAAGCAAAACGGGATGGGCTCAAAATGGCCAAATTACCACTTGATAGATATTTGGAATGGGGACCAGGATCAAGGAAAAGTCTAAATGTGAATCATATGGTTCCTATCTTGTTAGACTTAAAGTTGACTGGGGATTGGGAATATGCACTACGTCATGTACCAAGAAGAAAACTAATGAGTACAAAAATAGAAGCAATGAAGAGGAAGTTACAGAATAATCCCTACTTAAAAGATGAAGTAAATAAGAATTTTAGTAGGTATCGTAATATCTTACCAAATGTTAGGAAGGAAAATTTTTATAAATCAAGACAATCAAAATCTTTGTACGATGATGATAATATATAAAACACAATATTAAATCCATAGTTTTATTTAATTGTCATTCCTTAGTTGGGAACAAGTAGATATTAACATATGTATTAATCTTATGAGAAAAGTGAATTGAACATAACAATAGAACTTTAGAATATTTTTTGTACATCACCTAAAATTATGTATATATGAATATCCAAATCTTATTCATAAGTTACATATTATGAACTTTTCCAAAGAAGTATTACATACAATGTACTTTAAATTCCATCTATTATCAATGATAAACCATACAACTATAGTAATTTTTCTTATAAAATACCTAGAATCAAATTATACTATTGCACACAAAATGGTCATATGCACAATGTTTTAATGCAATACTCATAATTAACAATAAAAACATATTCAAGTAACTACGCCTATTAAGGCTTATCAAAAACATTTGTGGTGCTTGACAATCAATTTTTGAAAAAATTACAGATTACGGTACACTAAAAGTATAATATGATCGGAAAAATGTCATAATTTCCAAACAATAGAATACATTTAATTTAAAATTTGCATAAAACAAAAGGTTGAAGCAAAACAAAAAATGTAAAAATGCATATTAGGTTAACTGACGCATATCGACATCGCCGGTTGGATTTTCCGAGCGTTGTTTGATAGTGGCCAAGATTTCTTGCAGATTTGATGGAAGAGCAATGTCTGCCAGCGGGACCATCGGCGGACAAGGCGGCGTCATTGGTCTTGAAGGAGAATATGCCTCATCCTGAGGAAACCAACAATCTACTTAATTTCTAATCTCACACAACAATAAAATATGTGTTTTCTAATCATCTGAAGTTAAAAAAACAATACATAAATTTTATAATGATAAACCAACACAGTACATTATCGTCATGTGGATAGTTTTTAGTCCAAAAAGTAAAGAGCATAACCATAAAACAAAGTGAATAATTATTTAATTATTGTCATAAAACCTAGCAAATCGAAAATGTAAAATTGAGTTAGTATATCCTGTTCTTTTCATACCAGTAATATATAACAGATTCCAAATATTTTAATGTACAGTACTAATCACCCTATTGAATAATAAATAGTGCAATACCTCCCCAATAGATGAGTCTGCTTGAGCCATTTTAAGTATTTGCTGCTTCTGTTCTTCTATTTGACGGTTGAGTTCTTCCATCTTGGTCCTTAGCATGTTGGCGGGGGGCGGTATGACTGCGGGGCCGGGGATGCTGCCACTGCTATTTGAAGATCCAGGGCTGTAGGCTTCGTCATCATCTGCAGACCCTATGAAAAATATTTTTGTACATTATTTAGTAGTAGTATGGAAATTGAAGACAGCTTATAGGACCCACTCTTGTACATATATTCTGATATGCGTGCAATAAAAAGATTAAATAAGTGTCTAATGGATACATCTAGTTAGTACAGTTCCTTTTTCATACCAAGTTTAGAGACGATTTTGTCTTTGGTTGCAGTAGATAGTGCCGATGAAGGGTAGGTAGTGGGCAGAGGCAGCGGACGTCGGCGCGGTGACGAGGGAGGCGTGTACGAGCTCTTGCCCAGGCCCACTGGGGGCGTGTATGACCGCTTGCGGGTTTCGCGAGCCACCTGGTGTAACACAAACAATACTTCGATCGAATACGACAGAAATAATTATATAACAAAATATATTATCAAACAGTTACTATAAAGATTTACTCTTTACTTCGACCACGCTGAATGATGAAATGAATATTTCGGCGAAGTGTACTTCAGTGAACATTTAGATTTTTTACTAATTGCAAACAATAAACTGCAACTAGATAACTTGCAATAAACTGCAACAAGATTTCAACGAATTTTATTTTTATGATACAAAAGTAAACATTACCACTGATAGCTCTTTCACCTATGCACAATAAAGTTACTCGTTTCTTGAGTTTTGTAGACGCATTTTAAAATATGGTAATTCCGTTGTTGCAACATATCAAATTGGAGGCAGACTTTGGAAGTTAAGAATGGGAAGCTTAGTTTTAAATTGTTTATTTAAGTGTTGCAATGACAATGGTCAAATGTAATTTAATTGTAAGCAATTGAGATCAGATCAAACGGAAAAACGATCGTTTATCCGATATCAATGACGATCGCGAGTGCTTGTGTATATTTAAAACAACAATGTAGTATTAAAGTATGAAATAAATTTAAAAGCAAATGGTTCATAATTATTGATCAAATAAACAAGTTTACGCATTACCTAAATGTAATGATAATCTTATTACGAGTATATTAGGTAATGCGATACTTCTACGTACTTTATTATATGAACTAGTTGAGAAACGATTTGATACATTAATAAAGTAACTTGGTATAATTTAAATATATATTACTACAACAAGACAGTAATATTTAGAGAAGCATATAAAATACAAATATAATCGCTACAAAGATAATTATAATATTACATAAATAACAAAATGTTACATATGAATTTAATTTAAGTGATTAATGAATATGAATAGGCTCTTAAGTTTTTGTGTGGCTTTTTAACTCACTTATATAAAATAAAATTCTACTGTAATCAGGAATATATTATTATAACAATAAGAACTTGGGGACAAGGAGTGTAAGGGTAGGTATAACATACATATTTCCTTTTTATATGTTATATATGCTTATGTGACAAATGTCTCCGATTTATACACACGAGTGTAATTGCCACTATATAATATAGAAAAATGTAAAGATAAGGTGCTTTAGTGCCTTGCTGCCGATGGTGCTTGCTATCTCTGTATACAGATCAGCATTTTCTATGAAGTGTAGAAAAAAGTCTTAAAACAGAAATAAAGGGAATTGGATTAACTATAAATATTTGGGTCAGGGGAAAGTTTTGTATGAAATAAAATACATGCAAAATTTTAAATAATTTAAAGATGTGCGATCATCGTTTTATTCACACAAACGTATCGTAATGAATATGCAAACGAATAAAAATCATTTGGTCTTTGTCTAGTTGATTTTATTTACAAATTATTCACCTAAATTACGCCATGCTATGGCGTTAACTGACCTTTGCTGGAATAATATCTTTAGGAATTTGTGCCCTGCGTTTTTTTCTTTGCCTAATGATAATAGCGACAAGGAGATGCGTCTTGACTTCGCCGAGCCCCGGCCCGTCGAACGGCTGCAAGACGGCCGGAAGAGACGTATTCGCCGGCAGTGGAACTATGTAGAAATCTTTCACTGTCGCGGTGTTCGTCACTTTTACTACACCCAGTCTGAAATATAGTCATCAATATTGCACATATTATCATTGAAAAGAAAATTATTACAGTGTAGAGTTTCCGAGCACCTTATTCCATTGCATGGAACACCATTCCAATACAAACCTGTTCCGACTGCTGAGATAGCTATAGAGCGCGATATATTGCATCATTTCCTCGTCGTTGGCGGCTTGTAATCGCAAAACGACTATATCCTTATTGCTAGCTCTCTTCATGTTTTTAATGTAGTCCCAAACTGTTTCCGGATTTATCCTTCCTACGATATCCAATTCGGTACTGAGATCCTCCTCCAAATACAAGGCATTTCCAGAAACCTAACAAACGAAAAGTTATGATTGTATACAAACATTAAGCAATATATCAATCGGATAACAAGTAGTTAACATACTTCATGAGCAGCAACATAAAACCGTGCCACATCAACCATGTTGATGCAACCGTTCCAAACTGTTGCCGCGGCATTCTCCACTGTACTGCTTGGCTCCTGGTCACTCTCTGGTTCTGTAATAACAGATTCTTTTTATTCAGATACGATTTATATCAATAAAGTACCACATGTATTTTTTTATATAGCTGTAAGCCAATTCTTGATATTAACCTGCCACTTTATCTTGTTTATTCCCATATGGAGTTGTAGGCAATATGACATTTGTGTCGATAGAGAATGACTTCGATGGCTCGTACTCGCCGTCTCCAAAGTCGCCAACTTCACTTTTATAGCTTTCCTCATAAACATCTTCTCTAGATTTTCTTAAATCTTCTTCTGATAATGCGGACGTTATCATCGGCTCGTGAGGGTCGTATTCCGGATGCACCTCTTTTAACGTCGCAGACTTCGGTCTTTCCACCGAATCCGAATCGGTTGAACTGTAAAAGAATCAGATATCATTTAACTATATTCAAAGCAATAAATAACATAATTTTTATGTGATGTAACTCGTACTTACTCGTTTTTATTTTTCGTACAAGATGCCTCCTGTGACCTGGAGCGATGTTTATTTTTTTCATCGGTAGACGCGCGTTGTTTGGAGCGCGACCTGCCGCGCTCTTTGGACCGCGAGCGTTGTTTGGAACGTTCGCTGGAGCGCGACAGATCCCGCGCGCGAGATGTCGACCTGGAATGATCTTTTGAATATCTCTTCGACTTCACTCGCGACCTAGACCTGTGTCTGGATCGTTCCCTCGAATCCGACTTTTCGTTCGTGGATTCCTTCTTGGATTTATCTTTTGACTCTGACCGTAACTTGGCGGACCGTTTTCGTGATTTTCGCGTAGACCTATCTTCCTTATCTTTCAATTCCGATCTTCGCCTCGAAGAGCGCGACTTTCTTTTCTCGCGATCTCGTTTAGACTCTCTCTTCGAATGTCGAGAGCTGCTATCCTTGTCCTTTTTTCTGCTACTGGATTTTTTAATCTTTTCTGATTTACCTCCTGATGATCTGTAACAAAAAATGGGAGCAAAATTGATCGCGATGTTTTGACTTGATTAGTGTATTGAATAAAAAATACTTACGTCTGCCCATTATTCATTGTTTCATCAGCCACAGCATCATTTAAAGCTGTTACGACGTCTTCTACAGGCACATTCGGATCCAATTCTGTTGAAACCGATTCCTTGTTTTGCATCACCTAAAATGTAATTTTTAATTAGTGCTGTATACAGATAAGACATTAAAAATAATTATTATTACTGACACTGTTTGTACCTCTTCTCCCTTATGCGTTTTAAGGACATAAGTTTTGTTTGCAGCAAGAAGATCAAGCTCAGATTTTTTTATCAGTTCAAGTTGATGTTTAACTTCTTTATCTCGCCATTGAGCTAATTCTTGACTGGCTAATTCTTCTGGTGAAAGTCGGACCTAAAAAATATAAACAAAATTTAATCCATTTTTCGAGATTTAGCTTATATAATTTTTATTCCAAATTTAGTAAACAATTTCACTGACCAATTGTTTGGGTGTTATCGTGCGGTCGCATATTTTTTCCCAGAGCGTTAGGTTTTTTCGATCTTTAATGTTGAACATAAGAGATCTATATTTGGCCTTGTATTTCATTCCCACATCTCTGCTGAACAATTCATGCAATTCATGTTCTGTTTCGGTAGCAAACTGTTGTATTTCCTCTTCTGTAAAGGTAGGTCCGTCATTTTCAGCCATGCGCGCACTCATTTGTTCTTGTAGAGATTTTCTCACATTGTCCCTGATTGGATCCACGTCGTTCATTCTCCTTTTATGTTCGTGAGAGTCTTTTCGGCGTGATGTCAACGGCGTAGTAGAGGGCGGCTGTGATATAATATTGTTACCATGAGATGATTGTTATTATAATCAATGTGTAAACACATCAAGGCTATATATAGTTATTACATGGTTAAATAGCTTGCCAGTTTTGTTAAAAGTTACCGATAAATATTTCCATTATTTGCACTACATTTTTTTTAATGATATGTGTGCAAATTTTTCAAATATAAATTTAGGAACAGCAAAGCATGTTTTAACCTATTATTTTTACAAATACATGTAAAAATTATAAAATTAACCATTGCAAAAAAATATATTCTTGCAGATTTTTTACAATAACTGTTAGGTTTTAAATTTTAAAGCAATATCTAATATGACCATTGACGTAAACACGAAATGAAGCGAACTAAATGCACAAACTACAAAATATTTTCCAATAAATACACATACCTCAAATTTTTTATGTAATTAGTTTAATACCGCCACCATAACCTGGTAGTTTTAAGAGACGAGTATCGCTAACAGTAGCCGAGCGGCTAAATGTTACTGTACACAAATCACTGCTCGTAAATGTATCCTTCTTGTTTTAAAATACGATTTGAAGCGGACGTTATGAGTATGCCATAGAGCTCACTTTATTAATTGTCGCTTATGTCATGTTTGAACTTGTAAATACATGACTCAACCGATAACGCGATGGAAGTTTTTGAATGTACGAAAATTAAAACTAAATGCTATTACTACGCGACTTATATTATATTGTGTTTATCATATAAGAAGTGGAGAGGAAAACATTTTGATGATGTCAATTACATTGAAATAAAAATGTTTCGACGAGGGTCCTTGGCTAGTAGAAGCACTTCATTATGTTTGAAATGATTTCTAAGTAGTAAACTTTGAGGAATGTTTATATGTATTTATCAATTATGAAAGTTAGACAAATATAGAAATTTTAGTGTAGTCTGTACATACATTTAATTCTAGATGTGTAACTTTTTTCATTAAATTGTTTCATAAATGAATGTTAAATACTTACCCTCTCAGTGGCAGACTGCGACCTATTGACTGATCTGGATATCTTTTTTGATTCACCCATTGCTTTGCTAGTGCTAGCTTTAGGTATCTCAATCAATTTTAATATATGTGACTTTGGAGTTGAAGGTGTTTTAGGTTGAGGTGTCAATTTGCCGTCTTCCTTGGGAGATAGCACTGGCTTGACAGGTTTAGATTTCTTTTCAGGTACAGTTTTCACTAATATGTCAAATTGTTCACTAGATTTCTTCGGCAGTCTCAGAAAGTTTAGAGTAGTCTGTATCTTATTGGACTCAGCTGATGACTTCTTCTTGGGAAGATTAGGCTTTATTGTACTTAGAGTACCTGGTCGCACTACTTCAAATGTCGGGTTCTTTTGGAGCCAGGCTTTTAGATTGTCCGCAGTAGGGGCATTGGGTCCAGCCAATAGCCTGCCTGATTTTCTTTCATAGACTATAACCTAAAAATATTTGGTTTATTATGTTGTATATTGCAAAGTCGTATATTTAAAAATCGTTGTTATATGTATTAAAAAAAAATTAAATGGAACTTTTAAGGAGGTAATTTACTGACTTAATAAAATTAAGACGACGACTATTATTATATCACATTTCAAAATGGACGATTTCTTGAGGATTTCTAGGATGACTTAAAATTGACTGACCTGTTTGGCACTACCTATATCTCCAGTAATATGCACTGAACTGTAATGTAATATAATAATTTCCAGAAGCTTCTGCTGTTTCCGAAAATGGATATCGTTGAATAATTTAACATGTAATTTCTCATCACCAAATCAACAGTTCATACTTACTCTAGATTCAGAATTAGATTTTTCTGCTGATTTCCCACCAGCACTGTCATTTCTCGTGGGCATCGCTTGACTGCCCAGAGAATCCTGAGCGTGTTTTAATATGCATGCGTCACTGCAATAAATGCTACTAGCCCTTGCATGTTTTTTGCACACTATACAATTGTTTTTTGAACTTTCCTTTGTGATAGTCGGTTGCACCTGAGCTTCAGTAGTATTGTGCACAGCCAAACTCTAAACATACACACAAGTAAATCATTGATAGTGATTCAAAACTTTGATACAATTCTGTATAAATATGTCTAGGAGAACCATAGAGATTCCTTCGTACATTTCTGTAGTAAACCATATCTAATGTTTTCAGGCTTATTGAATGATCATTATGTTTGCGCAAAAAGTAATTTTAAAACAATGTCAGAATAACTTAAACTTAAAAACTTAGTGCATACGTAGATGATGGAACAAACCTTGTTCAAAAACTTCCCCTTTCCATTCTTACAATTGGGACATCTCCATTCTATGCCCTGCTCCTCCATCTGTTGTCCCATCGCCTTTGTGATATTTACACATTTGCCGTGAAACCAGTCTTCACATCCATCGCAGCA
>DWDX01001702.1:0-17534 GCA_018245675.1 Agara michaeli | reverse complement strand
TATAATAATGAGAGATATAATAATCTATATACTGTAATTAGCATTTCGTAATGTTTTTTTAAAATAAAAGTGATCATTTTTGGGCACAAGCAACTTTTGTAGGTTGGTCCGGCTCAAGTGTACTCGCACAAAAAAGCATATACACAATTAATCTATGTAAGCTCTGCAAACTTTTATTTTGTCTGCTAACAGCAAAATAAAACCCATTTACTCACCGATATTCTTGACCATGATGTTCTTTAGTTCATCCAACTCCCCATGGACCCTGGATATGGTTTCCAAATCTTTGGAGTCACTGTAATGTTTCATCTCTGTTGCAAGTACACGTGCAAACTCACTGTTCATAGCATAAGGTATAGCCGTCTGGGCTGTGTCGCCAAAAGCACTTGTGAACCGTCTCTTGATCTCGTTAAGAAACAGGAATGCTCTCGAACGTTGAAATTTCTAGAACGGAACATGATACAACTTTGTTAATTATATCGTTCAACAAGTTTATTACATAGTTTGTTAGGGACCAGGCATGTCATAATAATATTATAGGTCTAATACTCACGTCATCCGTAATGCAGAAATATACCAATTTATTTTCTGCAATATAGTGGAAAAGATAATTTCCGTGTGAGTAGGTAAGCTTATCATCTTTGGGCGGAATCTTCGAAAGGATTTGTTCGGTAACCTCAGTGAAATTACCAGCACATGTAGCGTATTTAGCTAATACTATAGTGCCACGAGCTACAACACTAAATAAAATCGGCATTTTGAACAATGTGTTCGAGCTCCGAAAAGTGTGTACGGAAAAGATAACAATGAAAACAACGGAAACAAATTATATCCAAGGTCCAACGAAGCAAGCCTATCGTAGATGTTTATGTTGTACCGGAGTATAGAAAATCGCAATTTTAAACACTATTACGACGTTTATTTCATTTTTTGTACTAAAACCGAGTAAATTTAATTATTATTAAATGCGCAAAGGAAAGAATAAATATCATGAACTCCACAGATAGCACAATGAAATGAATGAGGAATGTGACATTGTCAAATGCAAAATAATTCCCTGATATTTTATGACGTTTATTGCGTGTCACGATGAATGTTGGGTGTTAGTATTATTCTTAACCGTTTCATTCATTCATCTATGGCAGTTGCAGAACTATGGAAATATTTAGTTAACCATTAAAACAGTATTAAACTAGATAAATTAAAGAATACTTACATTTTATGTCAGATATTATTTGAGAAACTAAAATTTACCACAAATGAATAAGTACTCGTTTTTTTTCATTGAATATATTTCTACTGAAAGTTAAATTTTCAAATGTTCCACATACTAATTTTAATAACACGGGACATTATATAATACTGGAAGCACTGTTAGTCTTGTTCCTTATGGATAATTTATTCATTAATGAGGCACAGCTGTTTGTATTCAAAATAAGTAAAAAATACCAAGTTAGAAGTTTGATATACACAATTAAGAGGGCATAAAGAGTTAAAAAATTTAATTCATAACAAATATATAAATAATTACCACAAGCATTTAAACACTCACAAACAGTGATAATAACACTAAATACTCAAATATTGGCTTATAATCTGACAGTGTTGTCACATGACATAAATAAAACGTAACTTACTATACAATAAAACAATGAATATGTGTTCTGGATACATCAGAGATCAATCGAAGTAGTCATCAATATCAATATCTGGATTTAGAATGTCATCACCAAAGGGTGTCAGGTCAATTTGATCAAGGATTAGATTCTCACACATTTCTTCTAAATCTGTTTCACCTATTAAAATAGCACCTTGTAATTTCCCATTTTGAATGACAAATTTAATGTATTCCATAGAAGGTGTTGTCCTTAACAATATTTCATAGTTCTTTCCTAAGCCTTGACCATTATACATTCCCAGAAGCACTACTCTATAACCAAACAGAGTAGTGCAATGTGTGAATAGCTCAAAACAGAAGTCTTGCAAGATGGGTTCATTGATTATTTTGCCGTACATAGCTTTTGCAGCCATAGCAGCCATGTGCCTGGCCTGTGTCCATAAGCGCAACTGGAACCAATGTGGAGCATGTTCCCAAGCAGCTGTAGCAACATCTCCTGCTGCATATACATCTTTGATATTTGTTTCCTGATACTCATTTACTGCCAGACCTCCGTCTGAGGCCTTTATTGGTTCTTCATCCCATGCAAAGTTTACAGCAGGTTCAACCCCTGTCGCAGATATTACAAAATCACACTGGACAGTTCTTCCATTAGTGAGTTTTACATCTAAGGGGTACTCTTTATTGTCTACCTCAATAACTGATTCAACTTCAACCTTGTATATAATCTCCAGTTCTTGTTCACCACTCTCATTTCTTATATTCTCCAGCTTACGGTACCAGTCTGGACCCAATGCTGCAGACTTAAGGTTTTTATTAATTGACACCACTGTATCCTCTTCTGTAAATACATGTCTTCTCAATATCTGGTTCTTATTGTCACCTGCCTCCTTATTATCATTAGACTTTTTTCTAAATGTGTCTTGGAAAAATTCAGCTGCCCCAGGATCTATAAATGTGGCGGAAATGTAATCATCTCTTATAACCCACACTTTTTGTATACCTTTGGTTGCATGAACAATTTCTGATGCAATACCTCCATTACCAACTATAAGCATTTTGCGACCATTTTTTAGCTTTTCTTGAAATTCTTCAACTGATTCTGTGTCTCTAATTCCTAATATTCTTTTACATTGCTTTGAATCTGCAATAAGTCTCGGAATTCCGCCAGTACAAATGCAAACAACATCATATTGAATTGCTTCACCTCCATCAGTGGTAGCCAATTTGTTTTTAGTATCCAAGTACTTTAAAGAGTCATACACTATTTTAAGGTTTGGATGTATCTTCAACAGCGAACTGGCCTCTGTGTCCTTGACGTCAAACTTGACAATGGTTTTTGCAAAAAAGCTAACATTGCTAACATTTTTAACTAACGAAAACGCCGTGATAATTGTTAGTGACTCTTCAGGATGAAGTATTGCAAGTGTTTCAACGCAAGTCACTCCAGCTATCCCTCCACCGACAACCAAGTACCGGGTCTTTATTGAAGCCATGAGGTCAATACAAATTATGAACAAGGAAGACAACACAAGTTTTAAACCTGACACTTGTAAATAATAACACTTGATATCCTTTTTTTCATTCAAATATTGGAATACCGGTTTCAAGCTTAAAATTCGGTTAATTAACTTTCGTATCAGTCTGATTACATATTTTTATCTTCTATCTCAACAAAAAATTCGAAGTCTTATGCTCACTTGCTCACCTAATCACTAATGTTGGACTTTTTTTATATTATTAATACTTATCTATGAATTATTGGATAATCGAATTTGAAATTGTCACCAACTATGTATTATTTACTACACTTGACACTGACAATTACAGAATAAGTTTCAAATTGAATTTGTAAGACGTTGAAAAGTAATATTGTTTAACGTGTACTTACTGTTTTAATTTTATTTAGTTATTGATTTTCTTTTAAATAGATATTTTTCCCATTCTCGCAAATTTATAATAATTTACGAAAGTACTGTCTTACGTCTGTATTAAAAAATAATGTACATAGTCCATTCTGACAGTGACAAGAAGATACCTATAGCTTGACAATGACAGTTAAAATTCGATACAATACATAAAAGAAGTACTTAGGGTAGTAGAAAACTTAAAACAAGATCTGTTCACCTATTAAGTGTAAATAATAAAGTAAATCACAATATTATTATATCAGATAAACCAGAAAATGGGTTTCTTTAAAAGAATCACGTAAAATGCTCAGTGATAATGTAAACATGCCTAAGATTTTAAGTTATCAATAGAGGAAACCATTTTGTGGATTTTCCTGTTGGATTTAGAGTTAGTTACTGTTAATCATGTTCAAATGGGTCCTGTGTACTGTACCGCCTGTCTTATTGTCGTTTTTGTGGTATTTCCCTCTATCTAGAGGACTCATATATTTATTATTTATAAGTATATTCTTGATATTTGCTGTATTCGGCTTCACTCTTTGGAGCCATGTCGCACTTTCATCTCCTCACCAAACATCCTTATTTTTGTTGGATAACATAGAAAAAGAGGCCCGGTTACTGGAAAGTGCTATTAAGGTATACAAAATTTTGATAAATATATTTTCAATTTATTTAAATATATCTCACTGCTGTATATTAAAATAGAAAAGTATTTATAAGAGAAATAAGTATATGTACGACAATTAACCAAAAATGCTTCTTTAGGAAGATCAAAGCAAATGGGCATATTCAACAAAGAAACCTCAAGTACCTGTCATATTTGGCCGCACTGTAGACAGTCAGCTGCAACAGTTAATTGATTACTTCGTGAGGGATTTTGTTGCAAAATGGTTGAAAGAGCTATCTCACAAACCAGAACCAGTTATGGATAAGTTTAAAGAACACATTTGGGGTGCAATACAAAATCTTTACGAAAGGTTGAACCATGTTGATGCTGAGAAATTACTGGCCAATGATATTGTGTCACGAATAACCAGTCATTTTGAGCGTATAAGACTTGCTCAGACCTGTGCGTAAGTGAAAACATTCTCTTATCCTATGTGTCTTAAATTAGAATTCTATTGACCCGATATGCTAAACATTTATACTACTTACTGTTTGTTTTTTATATTAATTTGTAGCTGAAGGTAAGAATCATTAGTCACTTATGCCATATAACTGAGAAGGAGGATTCTTATCATCAAAATATATCAACCATCCATCCATTAGTTGACTGCGTCAATATTTTTATGTAACTTAAAATTGTTTTTGAAACATTTTAAAATTGATGTCATATTTCCTTAGACAGATCTGAATATATGTATTTTTTTAGGCTGGAATTGAGGACTCGTCCTATATATGCTATCCCACCACATCTGATGTCCTCAGAAGCTGAGCTGCATTATCTCCGACAGATAAGTGAATTAATTATAATGTTTCTGATGCCAAGATGCTATTCGTTGACTCCTGCCTCACATCTACTAAGAGAGATTTTGGCATGCAAAAGTGAGTAAAATTAATACTATTTCGGCTTGTAAAACAAACGATATACACAAAAGACGGTCAGTCAATTTGCTAACGATTTACAAATCACGCATTGCAGCATAATAATAATTATAACATAACATAATAATTATGTTCATCTGAATATTAAAGAATCAAAAAACAATTGTCTCAGACTTTAAAAAGAATCAAGTTTATAATGTATATCAATGGTTTTTTTATTACAGCAATAAATTTGAAAGGTTAAATGTTTTTTATTGACAGTTCTTCAACCAGCGATAAACCTTGTGACAGAGCCAGATTATATAAACCAGAAAATTTTACAATACTTGGAGGCCCAAAAAGAAGTTGATGCTCTGCATGTTAGGACACATGAGTATGCCAAGACCTTTGAAGACTACATTCGCCTAATCAACAGTTGCAACAATGTTGACACACTAAAACGATTACGGTAAGTTTCTTAACCTAGAATTGTTGTTGCATGAATTTCATGAATCAGTCTGTACACTAGTTATAAATTTTCATGTCAGTAATTATGTAGAATACACACTAATTGTGTTTTGCTTTTGATAGAATTTTTTTAATAAGTTATTTTCATAAATTATTTTCAGTTATGATATTGTAACACAAATAATGCAAGCAACAACATTGCAAAATGTGAAAAGGGCAAAGGGAATTGACATAGATATCATTGAGAAGAGTGGTACCTCACACAATGTTAGTAGACAACAAGTGGCCGATGCTAAGAAGTTGAAGCGATACATTAATCAATTGACAATTGCGAAGGCAGAGTGTGAGGCTGCATTGAAAAAGTTAGGCTGGGATGGGGCTTTTCCTACAGTGGAGTCCGATAGCAAGGTATTGGGTTAATACTAAAACTACTTAAAATAAACAATGCAACACTTCAGAAGACATTTAAAAACATGGTATTGTAAGATTAATCTGTAACTTTACATCTTTAAAGATATTTAATTTTGAAAGCGACCATGCTAATCAATCAAAATTACTGTATAAATTTGGTGTATAATATTTCAGACTTTGCCATTGCATAAAGTTATGGAAAGTGTAACGGGAAGGAGGTATCTCTCGATGTTTTTGGAAACCATGTGTTCTCAAGGTCTAGTTGGATTTTGGATGGCAGTGGAGGAGCTTCGTCACAGCCCAAGAAGTAGTTGGCACCAGCTTGGAGCCGAGATATTCTACACTTATATAAGGTCACCCAGTGCAGAAATCAAAGTGGATAAGGTAAATAGTATTGTTAATATAAACTATGCAAAGGTTATCAAATCCTATTCAATAGTGCTTTATTGGATGCATTCATAAAAAAGAACTAATATCTAAGTGTTTAACACACACAATTTTAGAAAAAAAGCCTAATTATAGAAATTCATTTTAGGACACTAGAAAGAAAATGGAAGCTTTTCTTTTAGGAGACAAAGGACCAGAAGTGTTCTATGAGGTCCAAGAAACAGTTGTGGATACAATACAGGAGAAGTACTATCATTCGTTTCTTTTGAGTGACCAATATAAGGCTTTAATCGCGGAACTTGCTACTGAAGACTCTAGTAAAGGTATGACTACTAGTAAACATATAAAGGGAAATGTAAAATCTTTTTTTGTTTAACAATGGTAAATGACTAGGTTAGGGACCATGTAAGTAATAATGTCTTAGTATGTGTCCTACGCAAATGAGCCATATTAGACAGTGGCTTAGATACTGCGTACCAAACAGCCCCAATGGATGTGTTCTGGTGAGACAAATATCTGACAAAAATCAAATCCAAATTCTTTGGACTTCATTTTTCGACTTTTAATTTTATTTTGTTAAATAACATTTATATAAACTTAATAAAAAAATATCCATTTATTTGTATATCCATAGATCTAGCTTCAGAAAAATCACCAATAGAGGATCGTCAATTATCCAATGATTCAGTTTCATCAGCTGAGAGTGCAGGAACCTTACATTTAACAGAACACTCCACTTACGCCAGACGGAAACTAGACCAGTTGCAGGAGAGGCATAATAATAAAACACAGGTATTTTTTTCTGACCATTGCTCATATAAGAAGTGAGAGTGTTATGGCTCAAAGGACCAATATTTTTATTTTTATATTGTTTCCAGGATAGTTTATAAAATAGTATGAAATCCCAATTTCTAACTTATTTACAATTGTTACTATTAAACGGATATGCCATTTAAAAATTGTCATAAAGATGTGCAACTTAATGATTCCTTACAAATAACGTCATACGTCTAGTAGACATTAGCATATTTAAAAATTGTCCAGTTTAAACCTTGATTTATAATCTCCTCAGGCACTAGCAGCTCTCCGAGCGTCGCTAAAACCGGAATCGCCAGCTTTGTCCATGCTGGCAAACGAAGTGGAGAAGCTGGCCGGCGAACAGATGCGCTTGGAAGCGCATTTAGCGCGGACGGACACGTGGGCCGAGCATTTGGGTCGGTGGCGGGCCACCGTTCACAGCGCCGAGGTATTTCATGAAATAATTTTTCCTCTAAAAAATCATTACAAGATTGTAGTAGAGCCGTTTCTAAATTTCACTTTCATAAAGATTCTGTCACAAAAATATGCCATAATCGTTGTAACATAGTAGACGGTAAATAAATCTTATTTGAAATGGGAAGTACGAAAATATCCACGTGTTGTAACAAACAATGCTTGAGATTTATTAATGACTTAAGAATGCATGACACGTTAATATTTCAGATAGTAGATGAATCAAAGCCACCACAGTTTGTCATTGTGGTGCATATGGCTGAACAGGAGGCAATAACCAATCCAGAGAGACCCGAACAAATTTGCACTGGTTGGGTGTTATTGCGTACACTCAACGAATTTCAGGTACATGCAAGTCTTAATAAAAAAATCACCACTAATTAATTCGGAACGAATCATGAATGAATGAATGAACGAATGAACGAAGTAACAAGTATTAGTCTTATTTGTCCAAACATAATAATTTAATCAAACATGAAAAAGTTAAAAACAAGACAATTGGCTGTTTTTATGGTTTCTTTGACGTTTTATGTTAGTATTACTGTGTGAATTATTAAACACTATACAATAAACTCAATATACTTACATTAAAAGTTACATTATTTACACTGTTCAAACAAATTTTGGTACAGGTATTATTATTACTTTATCATATTATGAATATAATTTAAATATTTCAGGAATTGCATCGAAAGTTAAGGCCTATGTGTTCGGAATTGAAAAATTTAGAGCTACCCTCAAATTCGTTTAAGTTTTTATTTGGCAAGAACGATAGGAACTCTTTAGATAAAGCGAAAACTTTGATACAAAAATATTTAGAGGTATGTTACGTTTATTACTCTGTATTCAAAATCAATGATTTAAATAACGCTTCATAGATAAAGGTGGCTCACAAGTCTCTATTTGTGGAGACTATAGTCACGCATACCCTGACTGATACTTTATTCATTATGTTTGCTTATTTATCCATAGTATTGATTATTGATTGCGATACTAATACGGACCTATATGTATTTTAGTTTGTGTTAGAAGATGATAGACTTAACCAATGTGAGGCTTTATACACATTTCTTAACCCGACGTCCGAGTACCTGAAGCAAGGGGACTTACCAAAGAAGAATAAATTCTCATTTTCCACATTATTTAAGAGGTAATTTAGAATCTCGAATTTCAAATAGCTTTGTGTCAATACGCAAGGCGATGTTAATATTTTCACAACGTTAACTAAATTAAATTTGGTTGATTTTTTATATGTTCACAGTACAAGTAGCGATACAACAAATAGGTCGTCCCAAGAGAAGGAGTCATTTGCACATTTGTCTGCAGACGAAGATGAAATCTCATTGTATTTAGATGGTAACGGCGCCGATTCGGCGAACAAAAACGCCAATTCAATGCGAGGTGAGTTAATGATTCCGACATTAAAAATGTACCATTAAAGTTCCATGCATTGTACACATTAAAAACGCCAGTACGGCATTGCTTAAGATTTCTAGTTAGAATCCCTGCCGCTTATATGTATGTCGAATTGTTTTAAATCGTGATTCGAATATGTACTTTCAAAACAACACAATTGAGTAGCAAATATAAAATTTATTATTATTAAAGATTGACTAACTGTTATTAGTGAAGTCTACCAATCCGCACTTGGCCAGCGTGGTAGACTATGGCCTAATCTCTCACACTTTAAGAGCAGCCCCAGTCCAGCAGTGGGCCAATAGAAAGGGAGAAAAAAGCTGTCATTAAAGATCGAGTAGCGAATATACAATTTTTTTACTTCAAACTATTCGCATCAGTATCGCATAGTAGCATCGTTGTCACGGTACATTCGGTACATGTTGATCGGCCAATAACCCTGTGTCGTTATTGCAGGCGCGGGCCCGTTGGCGGAGGAGCGCGACAGCGTGGCGGAGCCGCTGTACGCGTTGCTGAGCGAGGTGTTCGACATGCGCGGCGTCTTCCGTTGGCTGCGGAAAACACTGGTCACCTTCGTGCAGATCACTTACGGGCGGACCATTAATAGGTACACTTGGATATTTACACACAAATAGACACCTGTCGAGTGCGGATCTACCTTTTTGATTGATTCAATCTATAAACCTTCAATTTTTTCTATTTATTCTCTCTATGTCCGTATACATTCGTATTTTCTTTATCAGGGTTTGCAGCCTTCCTTATTTCAAAATATACTTACAGGCAAATTAAGGAGACAATATCTTGGCTGCTGTCCGAACAGATGCTACATTACTACATAAGTATAATACTGAAATCGTGGTGGCCTGGCGGAGTTCTCAGCGAGTCCACGTCGAACAGAAATGTTCGCGACAAAGGTACCTTCTTACCTAACTCTACATATATTTTTTCTAAAAGGTTTTTTCTTGCTGGAGATCTCTATAAATCGTGCTCTACTGTACTGACTACTCGTGGTGAGAGCGAGCAAGGTATATAAAAATTGGACGTGCGCGCAGAGCACACGCGCACGCTGGCGCTGCAGGCGGTGTCGGAGGGCGTGGCTGGCGCGCTCGCGTCGCTGGTGGGCGCGCACGCGGCGGCGCGCGGCGCACACAAGCTGTTCCATACGCTGCAGCTCACCGCGCACAACAAGCACCTGTTCTACGTGAGTGCACTCTTGTTATCAAAACACCTCACTCGTACGTCGTAAGGTATTGCACTGCTGAACTTCTATGTATTTATGCTCTTCCATTTATTCCGTCTTTTACTAACGCCATTAATGGGTAGGTACTATAGTTATTATAAAAATATACTACATTAATGAAATTTAATTGTTTCATTTAGCTTGTATGTATTCATGTTATATTAACATATAATACAGATAGCATAATCGATTAGCAGGATGTATCGGTTAAGGTAAGGATTTAAAAAATGTTTAATCTCATTCCCCTTCCTATGTTCACGTCAACTCAGAACAATTGAAATGAACTATTCAGTAAATTCATTGTCAATACGACTGACGGGATGCGATAACACAGACAGACTAAATTAAAATTAAATAGTCTTGTACCTTTATTTATAGGTGTACTTAAACATGCCAAAGATGAATGTCCCAAGTAACCGCAAGCGGAGCAAAAATGAATGTATAAAATATTATTTTATTTTTAATGTTAAACTTGCATTTATGAGTGGCCATGTAACAAATAGGTATAACATTATTTAAACTAATATTAGATCACAGAACGTTTAAAAACCTACATTTCTTCCAAAAATATGGCAACATATACTTATCTAACAGTAGACCATACTATGTAAATGATAGTTAATATCAATAACGGTAACGGGCTGAAGCCGTAAATAACTGACAATAACAATATAATTATAACTACAATTTTCATCAGCTGCATCTTAGAATATTTCACTGATATCAATATTGGCTCTGGAGACTTCTTTTGAATGCAGGATATTGTCTGAAAAAATAATTGCACGTGAATTATATTAAATAGCGGCATAATTTAGACCGTTTTATTTTTCCATTGTATAAAATATGTTTGCTCTTATAATGAAAAAGTTAAGGCCACATGTAACTGGCCATGTGCGCGTAGGCAGACTCCACGCATCTTAGAGAAATGAACATTGTGTCGATCTCGTACGGTGTACAGGTCTCTTTACTACCTTTTCCCTTTTGACGATTGTATTTATTTCCGATATTAACCTACAATACTACAACCTAAATAGAAATACTTACAGTGTATTGTAAATTATTCTCATTTTGAACTATTAATATCTTCTCTCCCAGTATAGTCTCTGTAACAAAGTAAGACTTGAAAAATACTACTGCGATGTGAAAAATGAATTTTAGCTTCACTTAGTGCTATTAGTGAAAAAAAATGCATTTTACATACTTATATTTAGTCTGGTCTTAAAGCTCGAACCTATCGATATCCTCGTATAAAAAAAAGTTATGTAAATTTTGATGACCAGAAATATATGTACATATATTATTTCATTGTACATTATACCCATATTGTTGGTCCAATGCATTTCTGAGACGGTTCAAATTGGTTCAATATTTTAATAATATCTGCGAACTAAGGTTGATCGATACACCCTATCTATTAGTTTCACTCTCAACATATCAAAAATATAGAATCGAAAGTGTACACGCGAGCACCTACGTACATTCAAACGGCACACCTGCACCGGTACAACTGCATTATTCACGTTTATTGAGTAACGTAAACATTTCCGAGGTTCAATTGCAAAAAAATTGCAAAGCTGACTGTTACTGTAATAGCCAGCGTGATGCTGAGCAGAGCCCATTTCGTAATGATTCTTATAATTTTGTATTTTGTATTGTGTATGTTGTGTTTGCAAATCGTCACGAATTAACCTTTTTTTCTTTTTTCCCTTCTTTCAAAGTAAAATGTCTCGGTTCAACTCACCGCTGCTGTCCACTCCGATTGAATTCAACTCGTCCAGCTCGCCCTTTCTTATTGTGATCGTGTTGTAATCCTCACTGTATCTGTACATCTCTTCCGCCAATGCTCCATCGAGATTTTTCTCATCATTCTCGAATCTTCTTTTTATTTGATTCAAAAATAGAAATGCTCTCGAACGTTGACAGCTCTATGAATGTAAGACATTTAATGTTAACTCTCCACTGACCGGACTGTACTTTTAAAGCAACCGTATATTATTCATAAAATTCTCATATTGTTTCTAATCATCTCCGTTGCGTATCTTAAGGAGTAGAGTATGAGAGGTGACCCGGTCCCAGCAGTGGGTCAATAAAGGGGTCGAAAAATAAAGTAATGCAGAAAAGTGCCTACGTCAATGCTAATTGACAGAAAGGTCAAGATCCTTCATACCTAATGTTACCATACCTAGTGTTCTTGTCTCCTATTTATATTTAATCCTACATATCGGGACTCATTGCGTTAGGTACTATAGAATCAGTTACGATTTTCCGATTATTAAGCAATTTTTCTTACTATATTCAGAGCAAACAACCAATTATACATGTCAAATGTCTCCAAACCGTGCTAAATTCGTAAGTGACGCTCACTCTTCCGCCTACCACTGCCAAGTTACCATATTCGCGTTTAGCAGTATTCAACTAAATTAAATGATTGTCCGTAATAAAACGAGCAAACGGAACGTAAATATTTCTTCATTTGACCCACCGTTATAGTAATTATATATATCGCTTAGACAAGGAAACTAGTAAAGAAACAAATAAATTAATGAAAAGTATTTAAAATATTAGACATTTAATATTAATATCAGGAACTATCCTCAATTTTTTATTTGAGGCCTTAACCTATCAAGCTATTTACGGACATTCCTCGTGAGAAATATACATATCTTCATCCAGTAAGTAATGCTCACTTTTGAACGAGTCCTACGCAAACTGCTGTTATTACTATGAATAGATTATAAAAATACACTTACTTTATCAGTGAGGCAAAAGAAGACACATTCACCGTCAATAACGTAATGAAACAAATACCGTCCGTGATAGTAAGTCATTTTATTGCTTCGCTTTGTCATTTTCGATAAAACTTGTTCAAATATCTCCATGAAATTTCCATCGCAGGAGGCATATTTGTCTATGACAATTCTCTCTTTGGCAATCGCACTAAATAGTATTGGCATTTCAACACTTCTAAGTAAACAAAAAAATGACCTCTTAATTCCACGACACTGAATGTTGAACAATGAATCACTTTCTCATGTCTTAACAACTGCGAGAGAAATAATTGTCTGTTTTAAAAAAAAGTTATTGTTCAACACCGTTATAATGCATATAAAACGCCGGTGATAAAACCACCGAGAGGGTAAATTTGTATTCGCGTGTGTTGCGGACGGCAGCGGGCGCGCGAACATTCTTCCGCGAAAACTTTTACATTCGTAACGGTATCGCGTAGATATCACACGTCTCTGCCGGCTAAATTTAGCATAATATTACAGTCGGGATACTGAACCCGTGGCGGATACGCAAAAAGTGTCACCGTCTCCGTACTCGATCGATCTGATGGAACGCGACAAGTGCTCAGACATTGATCGATGTTACAAAGGAATCTAGAAGACAACCGGCAAAGTTAGGATAATGAAAAATTTTGCGGCCGAAAATAAATCGAGATATTTCAGCATACTTTACGACATCGTGCGCAAACTTAGTTTGTGTTGGGGTTTTTATGTGTTCCTCCGTTTTCAACCTTGAAAATTTTGTTTGTATTTCTAAATAATAGGGGAAGGATTATACGAGTGCCCCCCACACGGTACAAGGTTAATCTTTGTTAATATTTCAACGCGAATCAGTTGATGTATTTAATAGGTAAAAAATATATGGACAATCCCTTATGACTCACCTTTCGTCTCTTCCTGTGACTAGGTATAGTGACATATAGATATTCATACTCAACCATGCCCAACCTTCGCTCATCCACTCAGCTCCGCTGTACAATAATTGAAAATAATCAATTTTGCTACGAATTCCTGAACGTTTTTCAAAGGAATGAGAAATTAATCGCACTACAAATACTAAATGGATACGCTATTTTAAGTACAGGAAATGCCTTGACGTTTCACGACATTTATTTTTATACAAATAAGAAAAAATAGGCGGATAATGATGTGCAGATATATTTGTGCGGTTCGGCTACTTTTTCACCATTATTTTAGTCAATCATGAACTAAATAACAAAGGTAAGCTGTCACGTGTGCTCGTTATTGAACTAAAGCAATACAACAACATGGCATTTTTTTATTATAAAAAAAGAGAAAGGATTTTTTTTTCTCCCGCTAATCAAAAATGCGCATAAAACGCCTACGAGGTTCATTAAGTGTCTTTACTACCTTATAATAAATAGAACGATTTAAATACAATCTGAATAAACCTGGTATACCAGTCGACTACACAAATATTTGTCCTGAACAGGAATAGAACCCACAACGACAGTGGCCCAAGGCGCCGATCAATATATCATTATTTCGTTCTGTTTCAGGATATCTTCGAAGTGGTTCTGCTAGAAGTGTTCCCCGAACTGAAGCGGTACCACGGCGGATACAGATATTAAATGGCGGTAACATAATGAAGGTGTTCGTTCATTCGCACATAGACAATACAACGGTATCAATATGCTTTAATATCGAAACTGCGATCCGCTGTCAAAAAAATCTCAATTAACATCTTAATAGACTCTTAGGAAAGCTTTATTACGTTACTCTTAACACTCGACTGATACTGTTATTTATTGATACTTATATGTATATGTATGTGTGGAAGTCGGCGTAAAAGTTATTTGATAATTTGAAAATAGAATATAGTGTTGTGTTCCATTCCTATAGGTACATACTTTGAAAGAAATCACGTTGAGAGCTTAGGATATAAAGAAAATGCACAGTAAGTACTATTGTACTGCGAATGTCATAAGAGAATAATGAAAAGTTATATTAATCGCGTTTAATTAAGAGTTTTTGAGTGTTAAATAAATAATGTTTAATCGAAATTATTATTAAATTGTTATAAAATTGAAATGTTGAGCGTAATGGTACAAAACTAGGCTGCATGTGTATCTTATCTGTGTATTTCTCATGTTCTATGATTGAAAGTCGATTTTCTTGTTTCTGAGATTAGAACGTTCGATGTTTACTAAAGTAGTTATTAAAAGTTACCGTATACTAGTTGTTTACGGGGAGATTCAAATTAGGTAGTATTTTAATATTAATACAGTGTAGCTGAAATTATTTCAAGGTAAGTACCAATTTTACCGATATGGTTAGTTATAACACTGTGCGCTGTCTTAAAATACGTCGGCCATTTTAAAGCCGTATACATGTTTTTTGTACATCGCTTGCTCTGATCTCATTTTCTATTGCATTGTATATTTAATACTGTATAACACAATACATACCTAGTATGTTTGTAGTAAATATATTTTAATAATACTATTACAAATCGTTGTCGGTGCCAACTGCTCTTAATTAATAACGTATGTAAATAAAAATCGATATTATTAGCTTGCTTGTTAATTGTTGATTATTATAAAACTGAATACATGTGGAGGTCATAGACTTAAAGACTTGTGAATCTAGAAGATTCGTTTTTTAATGTCTGTTGCCGCCACAGACGTAGTAGGTAAAATATATTTTCTTCATTTCCTATTTTACATGATCGTATCAAAGTTAACCGATAATATTGAGTAACTATCTGACAATGTTTTCTTGTACCTAAATTATACCAAATGTACTTCAAACTTGTTCGCGTTCCTTTATGACGTATTTAGGCCCATGGATATCTCATTCTTATCTCGAATAGTTATGGCGCGAACAATTTTGAAATTCGAACACACCTCTACAACACAGTTGGATAATGGCTTTATTACAAGTATCCAGTAGCCACCATCTTTTAGACTGCTCACGTAAACCATACTTCACTGAATATTGTTTTTAATTACATTCGCATTGTCTATGCCTACTTTTCAATATCAAGTTATTGTTTGAGCGTTTATTAGAATGGACAGACCACTAAGTGTTGTACCGTATGATTGACAGTCAACAATATTTTGTAATATAGGTATGTTCTTTTACGAGATTATTGTTATTATTGTTTTAGCTTTACGGTTGATCCGCAGCGCGCTAGTCGTACGTTTGATAATGACATTTGTATAATTTCCCATAATTTATTCGGTAGGTTTTAAGATCGGATGTATGTTGTATATCTATTTATAATCTGTTATTATTTTCGCCTCGGGCTGTGTATGACTTGGTGCACTGAGCATTTGTTAATCGATCGCACTTTTTATATTTTCAATTTACACAACGTGCGTTAAGTGTTCGAGCCTAAAATATAAAAAAAAATTAATGTTATAATTAAATAATACATATATCATATTTTCTAATACGTGTACAAGTATTACTATATGCAGGGAACTAAAATATCATTCCAAAACTATTGTATTAAATTCCATAATGTGTACTCTCCGCGTTTTGTTCGTTTTTGTAAAAGGGACGTATTTTTTCTCATAAATGTAAATTCCGTGTAACTATTTATTAATGGTTCTATGACTTTTAGAGACTAAAGATTTACTCAAACCTATGTTAATTTTGTATTGATGACCTGCGGGGAACTAAGCTATGTACGTACCTACATAGATTGTTAAGATTGTGACGATCGTTGACTAGGTGTAAATTGTCTCTGTAAATGTGTGTTCGTGTCTATCTGTATGTACGTTTTATTTAAGTGCTGGGTATATTTTAAACGGTATTTTTATTTCAAAACTTGCTGTGCCCCGCGGCGTTACCCGCGTAGTTTCCGATCCCGTGGGAAACTGACAAATTTCATACTAACAATTTGAATTCGGATTTTGAGTAATTTTTAAGAGCGATTGTCACTTTGGTTTCTTTAATATTTTCCGAATAAGTGTATTAGATTGAAAATAATGGGTTCTTTCATATTATATGAATACACAAATTCGAATTTTGCCTCATTTTTTATGGGGTTTTCGATTTTCGCTCTGGCACTCTAAATATTTCAATGTAATATATGTAGCCATATAAACACTTCTATATTCCAGTGAATGTCACATTGAATGTCCAGTGAATGTCAAATTGGGTAAACCGTGACAAGGATTACCCCAAACAAACCCTCATAGCTTGCTCTTTTATTTTTCGTAAAATATTCAAGACACCGTCAATACAATAATAGACTTAGTTATAATACCTAGGTCCCCAAAATTTGTATTAAAAAATGATTTTTTCTATGTGCTTCTTTTAATTACTCGTATATAATTACTTAACAGAGATGTACCTATGTGTGTATGGGACAGGATGTACGAAATAAAACCAACGATGTACTGGAATAAATTCTATTTTAAATTCTCAGTACAATAATAATGGGACAACAGTTTCAACATCTCTACCGGAGGAGGCCTCCAAAGATGTAAAAACTGTTTAATATATCTTAACATAGCTAAAGTGATAAATTT
>DWDX01001701.1:0-17545 GCA_018245675.1 Agara michaeli | reverse complement strand
ACATTTCCCCGTGGACCAAATTGTGAATCCAAACCATTCTCGAGTCCCCATGAACACACACAATAAATTTCATCAAATTCGGTCCCGTCGTTTAGGAGGAGTTCAGTGACATACACACTCACAGAAGAATTATATATATAAAGATTTTCAATTTTATTTGTAGTGGTCCCGTCGTTGCAGGTTCTCAATGTGCCAGCTTCACAACAAGCTGATGTTTCTCATGGACAATCTCCAACATTATCTACAAGCGGACGTACTCGAGACCAATTTCTCCCGGTTGATGGAAGCCGTGAACAAGACCAACGATTTCGAGAAGCTAAAGAAAGCCCACGCGACGTTCCTCGCTGATATACTCAGCCAGTCCTTTTTGACCGTCACAACGGTAATTTTAGTTTCATTTACATCCTTGTTTAATTCAATTTATTAATGAACACTTTTGAATTTAAATTGAAATAAAATGTTCAAAGGTCAAAATGTATCAAAATCGATTTGTTAATGACGCTGTCACGAACTGTTTTCGACTTAATTTTGTTTTTACTTTACTATGAGATTGTTGATCAGAAAGTTTTTTTAAAATTTCAGTCCGACAACGAATGTTCCACGGACACCATTGATGCCATAAATAATCCAGTGTTTTGCAACATTATGGAGTTGCTGAAGCTGTGCCACTCCTTCTGCAGCTTGAGTGAGTTCGCATCAGATAAGGAAGCCGAGGACTATTACATACGTGGATATTCAGACAGGTAATACTGTACTGTTGATTTTAAATATGCGTTAATTTGTAGAGTAATAAGTAATAATGAACAATGATTATAATTTTTATTGCATTTCTTTGGTACAAATAAACGTCTTTGTCTCTGTCCATACTGACTAATTAAATGAGGACGGCAACTAAAATTGTGGATGAAGAGAGAATTTTTTGCCTTCCAATGTAACTATAGTAGGCCATTGTTAAAACATGATACCCGTTCACCGGTATAAGCCAATTAACAAATGAAATCCGCTCCTTCATTTCGAGGCATACCAAATCGACATAGTTAAGATATTATGTAATCCTCAGTATCGTTGATGTTACTAGGTATTGTGACAAGCGAACAACGGTGTAACTGTTGTGCAGGTACAATAAGCTGGTGAAACAGCTGATGCAGCTGCTGGTGTCGCTGCGCGGCGGTGCGTGCGGCGTGCACCTGGCGCGGCTGCTCATGCGCCTGGACTACAACCGCTGGCTCAGCGGCGAGGCGCGCCTCACGCACTCCGTCACCGACATGCTGCGCTACTGATGCGCACGGGGCACGTCGCTCGCGTGTTATCATTTTTTTTTTTAAATAATATATATTAAGTTCATGTAACTAATTTGGGGTCGGATCACTAGGGCTACTAATCCGTAAATACATTAAACGGTCACGATATTGAAATGTAATGTCGTAATATAACAAAATGTCAGATTTGATGTAATAAAATGTTAATTCATTTAATCGGTTGTTTTCTTCAATACCATCTGGATAGATCAAATGTGTATATCTTGTATCTAAGACAATATGTCGTCATTGTAAAATTGTAGACCGGTTCAGTTTTTCTTTTTGCTCCATTTTACTGCTGATTCTCAAGTGTCCATACTTGACACTTTAGAGCGTAATTCATGATGGTGTTCCAATATATAGAGGATATGATTGGGTAAAAAAGTCAGCGAATTAAGAAAGGGGAAAAAAACAACAAGCCATGTTTCTTCATTGTTTAATGCATTTTCTCTAATTCTTTGACAGCGATGAGCACTTTTGGTGAAAATAGATACCGGAAATCAGTATTATAATATATTTATATAATAATTCAACAGTTCCAATAAAAAAACTCTGTTTTAATATGGATTTTTACTTATATTCAGGTGCTCAACTTCACAATAAAAATAGATCTCTTCTATAAAATTTATATAATTTATAAAAGCGGTAATGTTAGGTAAAATAACAATAAATAAATGCTTATGGGGATTAAACGCAATAATATTTCTCTTGTAGATAAATTGACAGTTAGTCACTCTGCTAAGATCGATTGTATAAATATCTTACGAGTATAAAGTATCTATTGGTGTTAGTCGCCAAAACTGATAACTAGGCTGCATTCGTCTACGAGAAAGCTACTGCGTATTGGTTCGTCATTGATTGTCTATATTTTGGCTAGAAAGTCAACATTTTGCAAAACCACTTTTACAAATTGTCATGACACTATAGGAATTAGTCAACGATGAAGTGCCTCAGCATGCGCCCGCGCCGGCGGCGGTCGGCTCAACGATTACTCCATAGACGCTCTAAGTACTCGATACTAGTTGCAATTTATCTATCTATTGCTAGAAGTTAACGTTATCGACAATTAGATAAGCCTTTGCAAAACCTCTAATCGCTCAACTTTTTAAAGAATCCACTAAAGAAATTGAAAGACTGTACGCACAGATTTGGTGAGTGAGAAGTGAAAGCGTTAACCATGCAAGTTTATATATTCGTGCCTACAACTACGGCATCGAGTAACGCCGAGCCGGCGGCTAGGCAGCGCTCTCTATCACATAACGTAATTCGTCCGAATTTATTATTCGTTTCGGTCTACTTATTACTACAAAATGATCACTATCGACAATAAATTATTTTCACCTACAATTAAAACAAGGTACGAAGTTTAGTAGTGCATCGAAAACCGTGTCGTGTCGCGTGGCGCGCGCACGGCGTAATTGACTGGACAGCTCGAAGGAACGCCCTCTTATCAATTCTATAAAAACAAATATCGCTAAAGGCGTAACTCCGATTGCAATATGTACATAAAGAAACGATTCGAAGCGCTACGATCACCTCTACTTAGGAAACCGAGAAATCGTATATTAAATTATCGGTAGATATGACTACTTATTATTAAAATTAAGAAAGCAACCGTGTGCTATTGGAATTGTAAGGCTCGTAACACGTGCGACGCTCCGGCTGAGCGGCCTGCTCCGATAGCCGTTAGGGATGCCCGCGGTTACCTCGTGTGGATGAATCTATTCCATGGCAGCCCAACCTTACTCATCTCAAGTAGCAGTGGGGTTCGTTGATCAATTGTGCATAACAAGTATCTTTTAAAGTATAAAAATAAGAACGCTATGGTACTTGCGCAGTTGAAACTGCCCATCAGGCTGCGCAAATCGTACAAACAGGTATTGGGATAACAGATACTATACTAAAGTCTATTAATGGCATACTTAATTTAATGAAATGTTCTGACGCAACGAGATATATTTGTTTTATTCATTTTGTCAAGTAGAAAAAAAAATCTTTCTGAACAGGGCACCCATAACGACCGAGCGCCGCGCACCATTGCGATTCTACCCACTACTTATAAATCGTAATACTCCCTGTCTCTACTCGCTCTTACAAAGGCGGCATCTTTGTTTCAAGCCTTTTATAAAATATAATATTGCTGACTTGTTTCTGCAGCACCGTTAACGCGCAACGACGTATCTATAAATCCTCTACGCCCAACGTCATTTATACATTTATTAACAATTTCATATTTCGCGGCCATCGGGAACGTTTGTACGTTTCGAACGCTCGTCATTCGGCTTACGAACGATACGCACCCACCAACAATATAAGGTCTATTTCGTACGCCAACAAAGCATAAAATAGTGATATCTTTACAATTCAGTCTAGTCTATATAATTATTTTTTCTTTAATGGCAAGGTATCTCTATAAAGATTCAATAGTTATTATTTCTCAATATATAACAGGTATATCTATACAAACGGAATACGTCGCGTATCCGCTCATCTCACAGCGTCAATGATATAAAATTTAACCTAAATTATAACACAGGAGGATTAAGTATAAGATCACAAAATGAGATTCAGCGGGCGGCACGGGGGCGCACCCGACGAAGTCGCAGCTATAATACTCGAGTCTACGCTACAACTAGCGAGGCGGCGCGCAGCCCGCTCGCACTAAGCCTAGTATTGCTATCGGTCTTCGGCCGGCGGGCGCGCGGCCCAGCTGGCGGCCCGGCGGGCGGCGCGGCGCGCGGTCTGTCAGGGCGCGATACCCGCGTCCGACTTGTGGAAGGCGGCGGCGGACGCCAGCGGCGGCTGCTGCGCTTGCGCCGAACTGAAGTCGTGTTCGGACTTGGGCCTCGGCAACGCCGCCGCCACACCCAGTCCCGGCAGCGCTACGCCTGCCATGCGACATGACGCCGCCTGCAGTGGCTGCAGTGCTAGTCCCAGCGATCGCTCAGATAGCCGCGCCACACTGTCGTCTGACAAGCTCACATGCTCTGCCTCGGCGGCGAGCGCATTCACCACTGCGTTAATAGTGTTCCCTTCGGACGTAGTATCGTCCTCGCGGTGGGCGACGAGGTTCGGGTTCTTGCCAATCTTATTGAGTCGCTCGGCGGCGACGCTCTCCATCGTTCTCCGCATGAGAGGATATTGATCTAGTACAGCGTTGAAATGGTCCACGGATAATGAAAAGAGGTTGCAATAAGTTTCGGCGCGGACGGAGGCGACTCGCCGGGCGTTGGTCAGCAAGCAAATTTCGCCGAAATACGAGCCATCGGAGAGACTTGTGGCCACTTCGCCATTAGCCATAACTATGTCCACAATGCCTTCTTGGATGAAGTACATTTTATTTCCGATGGTTCCTTCTTTTATAATGATGTCACCTGTAATATAAATGAAATGCCTAAATATCACAGTTTACCAGTTATAGAAACAATTAAAATCACTAAAAAAGTACCAGGTTGGAAGACTTCGTAACGTAGTTTGGTGACGACGTCAGAGACGAAGTTAGAGTCAGCATTAGCGAAGAATGGTACAGAAGCGACGAGTGACCGGCAGTTGTAGTTGATGACGTCTTCTCGCAATTTTTCGCTTAGTTCTCCCAGAATTAATTCCTCATCGAAGAATTTACCCTGGTACCGATGTTCGAAATATTCTGTTATTCTCTGACGCATCTCTCGTGGCAGCTTCCGATATGCCATGTACTCTTCAACTTGTTTTACCTGAGGAGAATAATATGTTAGATAAGAAACAGCGTGATATTTATATATCCCTAGTATGAATGCAATCAAAAATTGGCTATTGATATCCAAGCGCACACACATTGGTTACTAGAAAATCTCAGTCGTGCAAATTGTTCCAGTGTCAGTTAATACACCTAAATTGTTAAATAAATAAGGCAACACCGTTTATGTCTTATTGATGATCAAATCAAACCTACACCTAAATAAATATAATGGGTTAATATGATCTTGATGTTATGTTATTATTATTACGGATATTACTGTCATGAACACCCAATAATGATACGTGATTGATTATTTTGGATTAGAATTGTCAGCAAGCTGTGATGCTGGAGTAAATATTTGGCTAGGTGCGATAAACTAAAATCACTGAAGATATGTAATGATCGACAACGGTGATATTGAGCAGCGAATGGATATTATCTGTACTCACGTCTAATCTCTGAAACAGGTAAGTATGATTTTAATGATTTGCTGTTATTAAAACCAAATGACTACATTGTAAACCATGCTGAGCTATTATCATGACGTTTCCCTGTGATGTTTTTAAGAAAGTTTATCGACACTTACTCCCGTAATATCATAAGTGTATAATTATATACCTATGTACATTAATTCCCATGTATTAAGTTATACATATATATCTTATGACATATATCGAACTGCGGTAATCAGGAATCTTGTACGCACATAATATAGGTGTTCATAACAGGTTACAATATCTGGTTATTGAAGAACAGTTTATTTTATTTAGTTGGCAGTTATCTATGTGAGCAATGCCGGATTTACAGATCACATGTAAGAAAACGTACATTGATACACTTTAGTAATTCGTATTTCGGGTACTAATAACAAAGAATTACTACAGTTTTTGGTAATAAGCTAATTTATAATTATAAGCTAAATTACTGATTTTATGCTCGCATTTTACGAGTATTTCAGAGATGTTTGAAGATATAAAAGTTTGAACATTGGCACAAAGTTTGGGACAATTCGTTTTCGTAAATCCGGCACTGCAATTACGGGAGTCAATATTGTACCTTTTCTCGATATTGCCTGCGGGAAGAGTCAAGACTCTGGATGAGATTGGTTGCGTGACCAAGGAACAGTGCGTAACAGGTGGCCCCCGAGATCATTGAGAGCATGGTCAGCCACATGTCCGTGAGGGACTGCGGCGGGAAGCGGCCATACCCGATGCAGAGCATGTGCGACATGGCTTTAAATAATGCCCACGAATATTGCTCCAGCCAAAAGGCTTCCTGGAATATTAACAAAATTGTATCAACAACACTTACGTGCTTTTCGGGTGCATAATTTAATAAATTATTATTTATTCAGTGAGTACTCTACTAACCGACGCAAGATGCTGTCAGGGACGAGAACGCAATTTACCATCTTACCATTGTTACCATACCCATTTTACCAATATAAAATAACGTTAATCGTTTTATATGCAATATAATGCAATGCAATAGAGATGTTTTTAAATATATGACATCAAGCATTGAAAAGGCTGCTTCTTATTGAACCACCACTACTCTATAAGCAAAATAAATTTAAAAAGTGGTTGACAAAAACCGGTAAAAACTACTCCCTTTTACATGACAATACATTTTCAAATTTCTGCTTCTTTCTTTTGATTTTTCCCGTTTGTGTATTTAAAAGAAACACAGGTATTTAAAAGAACACTCTTCATAAGTAAGAAATTACGGTATCTTTTATTGCGTTATTTTGTATTATTTTGTGAGTGTCAAAAAATACATGAATATCCTTTCAAGGTTACGCCTAATTATAATTCCATTTCATTTATATATTTATTTTTATAGAAACCTGTAATTCATTTATGGCGACCCAGGAATTTGGCGGGAATCCTTGTAGCATTGGAACGAGGAATTGCAGGCAACCTGACCAATGGCCGATTAACAACATCATGCAGATGAGGTTGAATATCCGCATAAACACCGACGCCATGTTGAGGAACTGCGAACAGAAGATAACGATCAACATAGCATACCAAGAGGGTGCGGTTGCCTCTAAAGGAAGCCGTGCGGACTGCGCGCGACAAGGACGCTCGAGGTCAAGCATCGCGATGATCTCTACCAATGATTTCGTATTTAAGTGACAAATTAAATATGAACGCGTGAGACAAGTCGTCGAGCGAGCATGCTTTGCGTGGCGGGCGTGGCGCGGGGGTCGCGTGGCCGTGGCCGCCGCACGGTCGCGCGACCCCGCCGCCGCCCTCGCGCGCCTCCGCCGCGCGGCCACCGGCGGGACGAGGGTCAGAAACAGAAACGCCAACGAAAGAGAGAAAGCGAAGCGAGCGCAGCGGTGTAAAGGACGCCGGGCGGCGCCGGCAACATGCTAAGCGGGCGAACGAGCACATGCGCGCCGGCTCGTGCCGACCCTGGTTACCTTGAAGATCAGATTGCTTTTGGTGTCACCCTTCTTTTTTGCAACGTCGGAGCTGAGACGTCCCCTTCGTTCCGTGCGCTTTTTTTGAAGATTCTGCAAGATCTAGAAAACAAGCGAGAAACACGAGATAGTAGGAAGAGAGCCAGGCGCGCCCGCCGAGAACGCGGGCGGGATCGGCAGACGGATGTCGTCGCGGGGTGTGCGGGGCGGGGCGGGGGCGCGTGCGGACACACAGGATGCACTAACACCGACACGAGCGGGACACGGGCTAGACCCCTACGCTAGGCGCTAGGGATGCGCGAGGCGCGGACGTGTCGCATGCGGCACCTGGGAGGCGAGGTCGCGCGAGCCTCCGCCGTCCGCCTCGCCCGGCTCGTCGCGCGGCTGCGGAGCGGGGCTCATCTGCACACAACACCGTCACTGCGACGTCGCCACCACCACCCTCCCCGTACTTCTCACTGACTCTCCGCATCCTACCCTCTTATGGGTATTTTATAATGTTGGATTTAGGAACGTGTCTATCCTATGAAATTTTATTGACAAGACGTTTTCACATTTTCTCTTTGTTTGTCTCGGTGTTTTCTAGGCTTCGTATTGTTAATTCATTAATCGTACTATTGGATTTGACTGTTTCATTCGATTGATAATTTTTTTTATAGTTTACGTTTTCCTTCTATTTTAATCCAGAACCAAAAATTAAGTAAACGTTACAATTTAAAGTGATATTCATTCTGTTTCTTATTTGATATCAAAGCCAATGTCAGTGCTTCTCCTCTAAAGGTTTCCAAAAAGCGGCAACATAATAATGAATGTTTTGGCAAATCAAATTTGACATTGGCAAGTGGGGTCGGTTTGGGTCGGCGGACGCGACGAACGTGGCGCGGGCGCAGAGTAAGAGAAAAATAGATTGAGAAGTCACGAGTGAGAGCGTGCTCAGGCAGAAATAAGCTTGCAGAGAAGCAGTAGAGAAGTGCAGAGCGGGACGTGGGGCTCACATACAGTGGGGGTGGGGACAATGGTTTAATACAGGATTACAACAAAACTCCATTTACATATATTTAGGGACACTACGGTCTATCACATTATAGGTTAAAAGTTATTATTTAGAGCGACAACATTTAGACATAGTAGATTATTTATATACAGACAGTTTAAGAAGCCAATTGAAGTAGAAATTTTCACACAATTTAAAAATGCACAATTATATTTATTAATAAATCCAATCTTAGGTAAAATAATTTTAGTAGTGTGTTATCACCTTGTATTAGTTAATGTGAGCGTAATGTAGTTAGAGCAGTGTTAGTGGTTAGGTTAAATGTGATGATTAGGAGAGATAACGGCTTACATATACTTCCTCCCATTGTGATACATATCGGACCAGCCTGGAGAGCCGCAGTAGACGAACTAGCGATAACAATTTCGCTAAACGGAGTATCCTGAGTGCACGACCGGCGTGAAGAATTTGAAAACTCTCACTAAAATCCTGTCAACATAATTAAATAACCTACTTTATAAGTGGCCCTACCCCGCGATGCTCTAAGGAACTACTTCAAAACCAAAAGAGCATCGAAAGACGCGAATATATTTTATACAATCGAAGTGTATAAAACATGCATAATGCTCATCTTATAGTTAAATATTAGTCTAAAGAAAAGTGCGGAAGCGTTACATTTGTACATGTTATAGTTTACTGACAGAAATTAATATCTGTTAGTAAAAGTTTCTGTATAGAATTTTCATTATCTGGTCAAACAGTACGCTTCTAGCCTATGAAGCTTTTAACAAGGTATCTAAAAATAAGTAATATATTGCACTTAATTGTGTGACTATATAGCTCACTGATTTTTATTATAAAGTAGATTATAGATATTACAATTTGGTCGTGTTGCATATTACAGTATACAGTAGCATTGAAAGAAAAATAAAAACAAAAGTTACAATACACTAATAAGTATGTAAAATTAAAAATTATCCAAAAAAAAAATCATTAAGCGAAAGAACGTGTTGACCATAAAGAAAAAATTAATACATGCACTAATACACGAAAAATATGCATGAAATATTAGAACAATTGTGAAAGATATGTGTAAACCAATCCTGAGATGTGAATAGGACTCGGTTTATGTTTGCAATAGGAAATTTAGCAAGGGTGCAAAATACGAAAATTTTGAGAAAAATGGTGCACAAAGTCGAGATGTGCTGAAGAGATATTCATACGGATTCAGTATCCCATACGACCTGATCATTCCTATAGATGCAAGACAGCTATCAGAGCGAAGATATAGATAATGGCAATTTAGATTCATATGGGCTACGAATGTTAATCGTGCAGATAGTCGAGAGGAAATATGAAAATATAAGTAATAAAAAATAAAAATTTGAAGATGTATGAAAAGTGCTCCAATCAAACCTTACTAGGTTTCAAAGAAACCTTTAAAATACGACTTTTTGAACCGAACACGATGACGCGTAGAATATTCACGTGGCAGTAGGATAAAATCACAATGAAAAAACGAAACGAAAATAAAATCGAAAACACAAATCTCGCTATAAAATAAATAAACACCCAAGCTGAAACAGAATATCAACAACATAAAAGATAGATTAAAACTATAATAATAGGAACACGGCCAAATTGCAACGTACGTTTACCTGATTGAAGATCAAGAATATATAATCTAGTGGTATACTAGAGATGAGGTCCAGGAAGAACCATGTCCTCAAATAGTGCTTCGCTATTAACTTCGGATCTAGTATCACTTGTTCCGCGTTGTCTTGCTGCATTATTCCTGAAAATTAAAGGGTTTAAAACGTTGTAGTATATAAAAAATATTGATTTGTTATTCTTTATTATGTATCTTTTTCCTATTAGGTATCTTGAATATATTTGTGAAAGAGTTCCTAACTTCGAATGAAGTTTTAGTTATATTAACAATAGCTGCTATAGCTGATAAATTCATTGTAAATATTACGTGAATCTCCACCAACTAGTTAGGACGTCACGTGGTCGTGTATGCTCCATACTTACGGCAATCCGTGCTCAGAAGAGGGATATAAAAAGTCTTACAACCATTACAATCTTAATCAAGAATCTTACCTGTCCTAAAATTAACAACGATATCTATAAGGAATATAGTGTCAGAAAGACAGTTGAAGGCTATCCATCTCGTGCTGAGGTCGTCGTTGAAGAAAGATATTGCAACAGGAAGGATGATCAGGTTGGCCACCAGTAACAGCAACATACAGAGGTCCCAGTAGAACCTGTTGATAAAGAAACGGACAATTATTATAATCTGTTACAATATTTTCAATTGTCACGGTATTCGCATCATTGCAAAAAATTGAGTACGTCATTAGCAGGTACCTACACGTTGTTTCCACGAGCACATGATGTAACAATGTGCAGATTTTTGAGCTATTGACAAAGAGTCCATATTATCATATCGACCTATGTAATATTTATGTCAATTTTTTCAACAACTCTCTTTACATATTCATTGCTTGCTGTATTGCTACATGTCATTAATTAAAGTAAAAAAATGTTTGTATTAAGTTACAATTTTTTTAAGATGCAACGCTTGGCTTTAAGGCAAGATTATATTTTCAATTTACTAGATGAACTTCACGAACTTAAGTGGCCATCACTAGACGGCAGTGAGGCCATTTCTAAAATGTTTCGGTACGCCGCAATGTTGTAGAAATGAGGAAAATGGCAGTAATTTCGCACAATAAGCCAGAAAAATCTTCACAATAACTCCTCCTGTCAAGACGACGGAAAGCTTACGCAAAAGAACTTTTGTGTTGAATTTTGTCGATCGTTTAGAAGTAAGGTTCTTTAGATTGATGAGGTCAGTACAACCCTAACTATTGATAATCAGCATCAACGTATTGTAATTTTTTATATTTGTCATGAATATTTCATTGTATTTAGGCTTGTCGGGTGAGAACATTCGATCTGAATCTGATGAAACATTAGTTCAGTTATTTATATAAAAGCGTCAAGATTTATTGAAGAATATGTGTAGTACATAAAGGACAATAAGAAAGCCGGTTTTCGTTAGAGACTTACGTTCGATATGTCGTAAATTTTCCAAGCGTTGTTATTGAACCGCCCGCACCGTCTCTCGAATAGAGTAGATATACGTGTACCTACTTATAAAATAAAGCTACACATTTTTATTTATGTTTATTATATTTTTAACAAGTATCATTCTTAAATAATATATAAATAATGATTTAAACTCATAGCCAGACACAGATATTTTTTTTTAACAACAAAACAAACATGAGGCTCACTCTACCACGTTGATCGATGGAAGTTGGTGAAGAAAGCGTAATATGATATAAGGTACTGATATATAATCTAGAAAATAATTCAAAAACTATATGTATTGAATAAGATAAGCTATTTATTTATTTTCATTTCAAAGTTTCGGAGAAAATACCCCTTTGTTATTTTTCGCTACGGTTTTATATGCATAATTAGGAGTCGTAAAATAATTATAAAAGCTAGTATTAAAGTATCAAAGGAAGACTGCGTAAATCTGTGTTATATGAGTAGGTGTTGGAGCTCTTTATATTCTTTTAATATTGGAAAAGTTTCACAGCTTCCAAATTATTGTTGTAGTCATGAAACTGCTACGAACTGAGTTTAAACTAAATGATATTTTTAATAAAAAAATCACATTTTATTTTGTGTGTTAAAACATTTTCTGCTATAGCTTTTGTGCAAGTTTTAAATAATTGAATTTGTGCGGGAGTAAATTTTTTGGATAAATACGAAGCGATGCATTGGATTTTGATTGAATTACCGTCACTTTGTTTGATTAAACAGTAAATATAAAAGGGAAAATTATGAAAATAAAGGCAAATACGTAATGTTTTTTATGTTGCGAAGTAGCATTCGTGCAATCTGGTGTTAAATAGTTCCTGCCTGCTACACATGTTAAACAGTTCTCTTAACCTTTGTAGCTAGTACTAGTGTAGTAAACTTCCTAGTTTACTTCTGTAAATACACGTTACCTATCACTTCATTGAAAAATACTTATATGCGACTGTATAAAATCTTAAACAATATTTAAAGAAAACTTAGCGAAATTTAATTCAATTACTTAGATAAATATGCAAAAGCGAGTTTTAAAGTCAGAGTTCACCATTTCATCTAACGATATCAATATAATTATAAACAAAACGCATTTACATATTAATTCGTTACGTATACTACGCAAATGTATTCGCCGATAAAATAAGGTTGCAATCGCGGCGTTATGGCACTAATATAGAAGCAAACATAAATTCTCATTGGTTTAATTAACCTTAATTTGATGCACTTACCTATTGTGATGCATTATATAGGTAAGTGCGCAGTCATCCCGATCACGAATGGTTCGTTTAAATTTTCAATTTGCCATAAGCTCGGCTCGATAGTTATCCGCACTAATGTAAATTAAACTAAATTTTCTGATCATGTTCGCTCTGAAAATTTTCGATTTCATAGGTAGGTACATATTTAAATCAGCTCGATATAATTCGGCCAAAATGTTTGCATTGTATGGCGTACATTTTCAATCAATCGCAAAATGTTTATTAATGGTGCCAGAGCGTTTCGATTAATATGTAATTGCTGAATCGTTGTCAGCGTGTATTTATGTTTCATTCAGTACAGTGTGGACAAATATCTGTCTGTGTGGAAGGAATAGAAGTCACAACAGCGGCTCGTGAGTCAGAGTCGGTAACCACTGGACTAACGGGCTGGTTAAAACGACAAATTGAATGTTTTGTTTTATATTCTTATTAGTACAGTACATAAAGGTAGTCTTTGGACCTATTTAAAGTTGAAAAAGTTGTTTAAATTCTAAATTCTTGATGACGTCTAAAATAAAAGTGTACGCGTGTGTTTTTGTTTAATTTAATATTTCAGAAAGTCTCTACATTAACTATACTTATCAATTACGAATTTTAATAACATCCTAATTTAGTATTTAATAATAACAAACAGGAACAACTTTTTTCTGTATGTAAAATACTAAAGTTGGATGCAGAAAATAAAAGTAGAGAGTCTAAAACTAAAAGTATCGTGTCCAAATCTAAAAGTAGAGAATCGAAATTTAAAAGCAAGTCTAGTAGAAGTTGCCAATCTAGAAACATTGCTATTACTATACAAGAGAACATTTTAAAGCTTAACATTAATAAATTATTCGTGGTCCATTAACAATCTCTACATTTTTCTGAGACACGAATTCTAATTCCAAGGTAATTTTTCTTTACAAATTAAGGGGCATAGAATATAGCTGTTAGTGTTTATCGCGGCAGCGCTATATCTTGTCGATGTTAATTTAATTTAATATGACATAGAAAGAAAGCGTCACGTGAGTACACTCTCTTAACGGACCGTAAATCTCATGTAACAGTCGTCATTGGGCACGGAATTTTCGAGTGGAATATTCATTCGAGTATCAACGAAGCTATTTAAGAGGTCGTTAAGCGAAATGGTCCATTTGAGATTTCATGGCTAATTCTGTGGGATCGTAACTTCCTGTACTGACAAAACCTTACAATGTTCATGTGTATAAATATGTTGGTACCGGATCGTAGTTGCAGCAAGAACAAGAGCATCCGATATACGTTATGTTACGTTACGTTATGATTATATAAAAACATTTCTTTTTAACATTAACCACATTGTGCCATCATTTAACTTTTGATTCATTTTTTCAGCAATGTTTAATAAAGTCTATTAGGTAAATTATAATAATAGCTATTCATATATTATATCATTTCATATTTATCTATTGCGAAAAGTAGTTGAAAATACAAGATTTTCTTTATACCAAGTAAGTTTTTACTATTTACCAAGAGATGGCGCTAAAAGTATTGTAAGTTCTAAATACATATAAAAGAACAAGCCAATCTTAGGGCATTTGCTATATAACCAATTCTTAATATTTCTTTTTATATACGTCAGTTTTGTAATCATACAACGAAAAAGAATTTTTTTTTTAATTAAACATTCTTCATGTTTCATGAATACTTTCTTATTAGTCCGAGGAATTATTATTTTTATTCACTAAAATCGGGGTTTCGATATTGGATTAATTACGTTGAAAATCGCTAGAAATGTAACATCGAACGACATTTAGTAGGTACGTGTGCATCAAGTATAGGTACGAGCGAAGCAGATAAAGCTTATAGTAATTGTTTCCTTTTGGGTTACGTAACTTTGATAAGACATTCAATGGTCCATTAGATGCCACAGAGGTTTATCAAATGCGCAATGCATTTGACACATGCGTAAGATACACTTTTAATTAGTAATGATGATTGCAAAGGGTGTCTAGATTATTTGGATAATTTTGCAAAAATCCATATGTACCTGGAAATATTATTTTAGTTTGTTTTAATGTCTACAATTTAAATTTCGATTTAGGTTGGTAATTTTGAACATTTATTGTTTTTATAACACCGATGTTATAAAGATTAGTTTAATTTTATAGAGACTTGGTCATAAAAACTCGTTAAAGAGTAAGGCCACTAGCCTGTAGTACTTACCGTACTAGGTCGTATATTTGTAGTATAAATAGAATTATAATCAATAATATTAACAGTGATTCGTTCTAATTATCACCCAGTTAATATCCGGGTCAGCTCGTGCAGGCTACGAGATGCTCATTTACATTGACCTGTTTAGCAGACATATCCGAATAGCTCTTGCTAAAAGTACGTTATGTTTATTGTAAATACTAGGTAATTCTTTCATACAATATATTTGTTCTTTGCCTAGTACTTAAGTTGGTACTAGAAAACTTCTAAATAATGCCTAAATGTAAATAAATTTACACAATGTTATAGCTTTAACAAATTACTGAATAATTTTTAAAACTTAAAAAGGTTAAATATAAATTATCAATTGGATTACGTTTTATATCCTAAGTAAGAAGTAATTAGAATATTTATAGAATTTCAGTTAGGACTCCATTATAATGATGTTTTGCTGTAAGACAACTTTTCAGCTGTTCGCTAGCTTGATGTTCGTTATTACTTGCCAGTGAAAACGTGGCTAAGGTAAGTTATTCATAGAATCGGAAATATTCATGGCTACATGCTGGTTCGAGGTAACGCCAGAATAAAGTATAAATTATCATCCGTACTGAGAAATTCAGAGCAGCGGTATGAGATTGATTGAAGTACAAACTCATGAATTCTTAATGCTCAAGTTTAGTTTCAAGTCTCTAGAGACTGCAGTTTGTACTTAGTTAAGCGTTTCGTGGATGGCCGCAACCCTCTTTAAGTCCCACTCTGGGAACGGCTGTCGGCCGGAACTATGTGAAGCCTGGATCACATAACAGCACGTTGCTTGGTACGGATTGGGGGAGATACTGTCAATGGATATTAATGCTGAAATGATTCTTGAATAAATACTTACAGCTGATGATAAGTTAAGTTATATTTTATATAGGTATATACCTATATTTTATATGCGATCTTTTGAAAATTTCAGTAAAATAGAGGTCAATGCAAAGAAATATGATAAACACAAATAATGGGAAGATACGATTTAATATTACGTAACATAAAAAAAATAAATTGAACATATTAAAATAAGCTAATTAATGAAAAGTATCAATCACCCGGTTTACCAACGGTCGGTTAAAGGGAGCACATTTGACGCTTACCATAAGTAACATTTTAAAGTTGTAAAATCATTACATCATTTTGCTTTCGCTTTTTCCTTCTTGATATTTTCGACAACTTATCTCGCAGGCAACAGCCCGCACATTTTAGCTTTGTCCGCGGATGAATCATCTTCTTTCGACAAGTCATCCTTCCACGAATTAGTAAAAGTGGACTGCTATCAATAAATATATTACCAAATTATATTTGTTCTAACTTTTTCTTCTCATATTAGTCATTCTCGAATGCTTTGTGGTGTGTAAATTACGTCACTAAGTTAAATAAGTGACTGAGACTAATGTAGTTATGACCATTATGACCACGTTGTCAGGATCAAGAGAAACAAACTCCTGCACATCAAGATTTTTATATTAGTAGTATATGTAGATATAGTACTGACACTTTTAATATATTTCAATCAGTTGAAATAAGATACTTCTAAATTTGGGAAAGCCATAGACCATATGTGATTTGATTTGCTTTTATAGTTGTTTATCCTTATCATCAGAGCATTTACCTGTCTACCGCTGCACTGATTTTGTCTCAGTATGTGAAGAGCTAAGTATACCAAGCTAGCATACAGTGGTACTAATATACAAGAAATAAAAGGTTCTTATTCTATTTTATAAAAAATATTGCAAAGTAAATCTCCGGGCAGTCAATCTGAAACGTTATGATACCATCTATAAGTATAATAGTTATACAGGAAATTACTTTAAATTCCGAACTAATCTATTGGCATCAAGACCTATTAATGATTTATTAACGCTCTAGTATGTTCAATTGCATTAACATTTTTGGAAGCATTTCAATAATACTCTTCCGGATCTAACACTATGCAGTTATACCAGTATAGTTTTATTATGCAGCTGTAAGTTTTATATTGCGCCGATTTTATCCCTATACGTAACGGGTAGAGAATAAATAAATCAAACATAGAAATAAATTTCTTTGGAGCTAAAAATATGGACATTATTTCACTAGATTATTTCAGTATTAACTTGACTAGTAAATATGGGCGTTCGTAGTGAATGTGTTAGCTCAATTCTCGTCAATTTGGTTTGCAAGTAGGTTTACATATTTAAAGTCAGTTTGCAATCTGAATAATGCAATAGGAGTAACATTTGAGGTTACAGCGTGTCGAACAGGAAATATATTTTTCTAAATATACATAGTAAACAAACCCGAAATACTTTTTTCGTACAATTAACGTAAATCATAAACTTTATACCACTTTTAAAACTCTCAAAGATGTTTGATTTACATGAATTTGCTATTCGATTAATGCATCATATACGTAGCCCTAGCACGAACCTCTAGCGACGAAGTAATCGTACGGTAAATGGTAAAAAAATGTATGAAAAATGTACAGCGCCCCTATCGTGCGTAAAAGGCACTAATTTTGCGAGCACGAACCAAACTTCCGATTTT
>DWDX01001700.1:0-17546 GCA_018245675.1 Agara michaeli | reverse complement strand
TAGTGCAAATTAATTTGTTTCAGAATAGTTTTCCCTTTGAAGTCGGTTTTTATTTTTTTGTTAAAAGTTAATTTTTTCTGTGTCTGGGTGTAATAAAAATATCTATATAAGCACTATATCGTATGCATATATGTAAATTTATCAGCTGTCCGGTTACCATAACGCAGGGATGGAATTGACTAATTTGGATTCGGATTGCCGCGTGTGGAATTGTCCTATATAGTTATTATTATTTGCAATGTGCAACCGCGTCAATGGTACGAGCGTCAAGTGAAAGAGACAGTCGTAAAAAGACGGCCCCAAATTGCCAGCAAAAGTAATCAGTGTCGCGTCGAACATATCGGTGGAAACTCTGCGGGAATCGATTAAAGTTTATCCATTTACATTCCAAACGATCTCTCGATCTCTTAGTGCGTGAGTGACGAGCGCGCTCGCGTTTTGTCTAAACGTTCAATTTGATTCACACGTACACACACACACACACACACAGATATATACACTCGCCTTATAAATATTTTGAGCCGTTTTGATTTTGACAGTAGAAGACGCGAAAGACGTTTTTGAGGATTCTAACCTGTGTAAATCTTTAGTCTCTGCCTATCTCTGTGGAAAATAGACGTGGTTGCACCTATCTGTTATATTGATAGATTCTTGTAATCCACAAGCCCGATTCAAGCCCCGGGTATGAATAGCAAAATTTTTTTATAATAATAACAATAATTGGGATAATTCCACGCCCGGCCATGGTTCCAAGTTAGGCAACTTAAAGCCCAAGTTATGGTAACCGGACAGCTGATAAACATGCATAATGTATATTGCTTATATAGATATTTTTAATACATACACTCAGAATAAACAGATGTGTTCGTTATACAAATATTTGTCTTGAGGAGGAATCGAACCCACAGCCTCCGTATTAACAGGCACGGTGTCAATATACATATAAGTGAAATGTATAAGTACATATATATTTTACCAGTGTTGTGACAGCTAGACACCATTTTGTCTAGCTATCACAACACTGGTTTTGCAACTTTGAAGCCAGATAGCCTTGTGTGAACTTGTCTGAAGACGTTGTTATTAGATTTTTTTAGATAATATTGAATATAAAAAGATATACAAAAATGTATGTTCGTTCACGTTTCAACACAATAAGGGAAGTACAGCCGCAGTGCGGGTGTCCCGCGGGAGCGCTTGATACCGGCGGCGGGCGCGCCCCGCCCCGGGCCGGTCCGGTGTTGAGACGTTAACACTCCACTGATAAATGTGTAACGTTAACGATTACGTTAGCGTTACGGTTCGCCCTGGGGTATACCGCTACACCTACTACACCGCTATTCTAAAACCAGCGCAGCTCGGAACCTTTTTCTAGCGGTTATTAAAGTTATTACTATTATAATACCACAGCGTGAGGTCCGTAACTCGGCCAGAAATTTGTAACCGTGCTTATTGAGGGAAAATAAATAAATAAATTTTAGTATTATCACAGATAGCGTAATATGAATTGTAATGTATATTGTGAATCGTTTGAAGAGCAATACTTTTTTTTCTATTCTCCGTGAAACAATTGTTCTTAAAGCATTTTGTGTTTCGCTCCGTAGGGCGTGCTTGTGTCCACGTGTATACTAAACGCAGTATTAGCATGGTAACAGCTAACCAATGAGTACCTACTGTTGATAACTTTCTATTTCCGTTTCCATGCTTCGGAGGGCACGTGAAGTTTCAAAGGCCTTAAACTGTTTGAAAACACCCGATATACGATTTGTCCATATGTTCATCGACCCCGAATCGATTCCAAACCGTGCAACTCAAAGAATAGCAGGCAGATGTATTTAACAACGAAATCAGTACGACTGACTGTTGTATAACATTACGATAATTATGTACCTCAATTGAATGTTGTTGGATAATATCAAATATTCATTACCATTTTGTCCCCGATTTATTTTCGCTCTGCACTCGGCCGACGCTTTCTGGAAGCTTCCGCCACATAACCATTAATATTCATTGTGCGTTTTACAGAAAAGGGAAGATCAGTTTCCATCCCCGCTGTACCAGATAACGTCAGTTTCGTTCGTAATCTCGGTTCGAGGCAGGTGCAGGCGTACGACGGGACGAGCTCATAAAGTATATGTCCGTGTCTGTTACAAAACGTAAAAATGTTGTGGGTACAATTTCCTATTAAAAAATGTAGGTTTTATTCGAACGACGTTCAGAACGGGATTCAACAAAAAACCAAATTAGTTCGTCATTATTATTTTACAAAAACATTAATTTGCCTTTACGATGATTTTTATCGCTTTTATGGCGGGCAGTTTCGGTCAGAACTGGTTAAACATTTGTAAATGTATTGCTAAAATTGTTGTAAATGAATTAATAGTTAAGTCTTTCCTATTGGCGTTGTTTTCAAAGAATATGGAACCTATTAACCGATGAGACACTAAGAGTGTTTCTTAGTAACACAATACAGTATTTAAACACCCTAATTGATTTACTGTTGATCGAGATATAAGTTGTTGTACTAGGATAGATTTTCTTTGTTATATCCATTATCTATAATGATTTATGTAACCTTTAACGACTGTCAGATAGTTTTATTTATTATAAGATATATACGTACATTTTTTAATGATCGTTCATCGGGTTTGTGCGCTTGTGCTTCGGGCTATGGTGGACCGTGAAAAAAGAGCTGATGAAAAAAAAAACTCTAAGCACATGCTCACCCAACAAATATCCTGAGTGGGAATCGAACCCACAACGGTTCGCGAGTCAGTATCACTACTGGATCAACTGTGCAGTCAAATATTAATAAGCTAATTTTGAAAATCAGATCTGCTTTCAGTAACGGTAATCTTTAATTCCAGGATAAAGTAAATTCGACTAACAGAAATGACTCACTGAAAGGACCGACACGTTTCGACAGCGCCCGCTTAGGACATAAGCACGTACCTGGCTTTCGTGGCGGGCTAGTTCACAAACTAGGACAGAATACGCACCGAAGACTAGATCTTTTTTCAAATGATGATTAAATCAACAAATCATTTTTTAACACGGAAAGCTGGATGGACTTCTGAAAGATGTGTGTATAAAGTAATGTAAAGCCTATTAAAGCATGAATGTAAAAGAAGTCTAAGTTCGTTACAGAAAGCTCGTTAGATAACGGCTGGACTCGGGTGCGGCGTCGTTAAAAACAGCAGGTCTGATTCGATACCAAGTTTTTTAGAATTTCCTTAATACATAGCTATGAAAAACATAAAGTTTTTCAATTGCTCTAAAAAAACCTTTGTTTTTTACTATTCAAAGTGCGACTTGTCAAACCTTAACTGAAAACTGCCTTTTCTACATAATAATAACAACTATTAATTTTGCAAAACAATTCAATGTAATTTGTGTTTTAACTTTTAACTAGAGTTTAAGTTGTATTGCATGTAACAGTATTTTATTCTCATACATGCATTATATCCAAAAACAACTAGTATGATTTTGATAAGATAACGTTTTAAAGTTTTTTGTTATAACTTTAGTAGAAAAGTGTTATAGAACTTTTCTCGAGCACGTAAATGTGGATATTTGAATATTATAACGACAAGCCATTTCTGTGCAGTCTTAGTCCGCGCTTGTGCCAAAAGCATTTCTATTCCAGCCACGGCGTGCTTTACATACGGTGCCTAAAACGTCGCAGCGAGATTCGTACACGCCGACAAATTGAGTTTATTTATAAATGGGCAATACTAAACAGGCTGGAGATTTTTATTCTGGATGGCTCCTTTGCTTGCTTGAAAACAGGTGTAAAGGCGCGCCTTTCCGTAAAAACCTACTTTGTAGGTTCAAAATAGAACACGTTAACATTAAACGTTATTTTGTTATTTTTTTTCTTTAGAGATAAGCAGTACCTTTGCAATGTATTTCTCGTGACTTAAATTATTAATGTTAGCGTGCACAAATATATTAAATACATGAATATAATAAATAGTTATATATAAATATTTTTTTTATTATTCTCATTACAAGTTGACTTTAATTTACGCTTTTATTAAACAAAATTTAAATAACAAAATAGGTTATTTACATCGTTCGCTCTCTGCCATATCTTATTCAAAACGACACTATCGGCGCTGGAGTTTCTGCTCGATGTCGCGTGAAATGGAACAGTCAAACTGACTTATAATCCGATTTAGATAATACAATACGCTATGAACCTTCTAATAGCGTCTGTTGATAGGGTTTGCTCAAGTATAACCTTTCGTCGTTAATGGTAGACAAATACGGTATCAAAGCTTAACGTTGAAGAAGGCCATGGAGATGGTGACAGAACTGTGTTTGTATTGTCCAGATGTAGAGGTGTATAAGTAAGGAGGCCGCATATCCTCACTCCTACCACCAGGACTGAGGACTGTGCTGGATTTTAATGGATTTGCTGGCGTTTCTGAGAGCGATTTTCACCTACCCCATAGGCCGCTAGAGAATTGTATTTTTACCTTTTATCTATTTCCCTCTTTATTAACGTAAAAGCTTAGCCCTAAAATCACGAATCCCAAAGATTTTGCTTTAATTAAACGAAAAGAAAGCGGTGAGTCGCTTTAATGGCTCTGTCTCCCTAATGAATTGTAACTCACAAGTACACGTATGAAACAAAGAAAAGGTAAGTAATAAATGTTGTAAATTTACGAGCTTCCCGCGCAATACAGCCTTAGCCTGATAATTACGAACGTAATGACGTCATCCGGAAAACATGAAGAAAGGACGAGAATGAATACCCGTACGACCTCCGACCGGGAAATTATATTTGCACTTGTAACGACGATGAAAGTTGCCCCGACGAGCTGGTAGATAGTAGGAATTGGTCTGTAATTCAGCGACTCCTTAAGCGGTCAGCACGTGGATAGGTGACCGCTACTGGAAAATTTTTCTGCGCGTTGCCATGGTGACGTAACAATCGTTAAACCTCCTTGGAGACTTTAATGGTGGTTTAAACACATCTACCAGACGGATTAGCCATTAATCTGCGTCTCCACCAATTTGCACTGGAGCAGCGCGGTGGCATGCTCCGGGTTTTCCGCAATAGCAAAGATCCGTGCCCAGCACTGGGACGCGATAAGGGTTGCAGCTTAACAAGTTTAACAATTCAAGAAGCCATTTTCGATAGTATTTAGATACAAGATTCGTCTGGCGAGGGGCAGATTATTCACGATAAATTGTTTTTCATGAGCTTTTTAAATTAGAGTGCTGTTCTACAGGACTATTAAAATAGCATAACGAACAATCTTTCACAGTAACCAAGCATTAGCCTCCGTTCGTTTTGTTTAATGTTTATAAACGATAGTATCATGTGTCCTCTTACCATCGGTCTGCCTCCTGAAATAAATAAAGCTTAACGTTAAAGCACAATGTTCAACCTGCGTATTCAGGACGCGGCGGTCCATCGCGATCCTGAAGTCTCGATATGCATGACAGTAGAAAAGTATAGAATACAAAGTATACAGAATATAGATGATAAGGAAACATCAAAGGAATAGTTTAACGTATGTTACCGAAGGAAGAGTATTTTAGAAAATGCTACAATACCTTTCTACTTGAATTGTGTTGACATTTTTCATTGCTGTGGCTTGTCGCTTCATTTTGGGGCAAATATTTCACGCGTACTTGGACAGTGTGATGTTAATGGTTTGTTTTACGAGGATTGTGCAATTATTATTATTATTCCAATGAAACATTTTCGTGTTTCGTTGATAAGGATTTGGATGTAGTTTGGAATGAGGATCGGAAAGTTTCACGAAGTTCGGTCGAGTACGTGAGTGGTATATAGGATTATTAGTTTATTTAACGTTCGGGGTCCCCCGCACGGCGAGGTCTCGCTAATCCTATTCGGGTTTGATGTTAACAGAAGAACAGTAGCAGGCGAAGTTAGAAACAGAACATATCAATTAATAACAGTTGTTATAATTGATATATCGACTGGCCTCGTGGTCGAGTGGTTAGAGAAGCTGACTGCAAAACCGGAGGTCGTGGGTTCGATACCCGCCCAAGTAAACATTTGCGTGATGACCACATTTGTTTGTTCTGTTTGTTATAAGTACCTATTATGTTGTATGTATTATATATGTTTATCAGCTGCCCGGTTACCATAACACAAGAATATAATTGCGTAATTAGGAATCAGATAGGCGTGTGTGTGTCCCGGTTATCACAAAAAATATATATTACATAATGTGTATATGAATTTGATAAATGTTTATTCATTTATAATTTCTGTACACATACAACACTATATAAACATAAAACTAATATAAACGTGCAATTAACTTCGCGGACCGTTTGCTATCTCTCTATATTGAGGATAAGAAGTGAGGTATTTATAAAATGCTTTTTAAAGGAGACGTCTGCTTTCAAATGTATTCAAGAGCGGAGTTCGCGAGATAGTTAATATCACCCGCTTGTAAATTGTATTGCATTCGTCGGCCATTTTTATGTTTGAAGATAAGTTTTTTGCATCCCCGCGAGCCGGAATATCGCCGCGGAGTGCATTTTGAGAACAATTCTTTCACGTGCTAACGAGGCGGTGGCCGCTTCTTCCATATTTCATTTGCGAGCGCGCGGGATTCTGTAGAGATTTTTTTCCTCATTAATCTTCTTGTGAAACGACAAATCTGAGTAGGACGGATGAATTTACGGCGAGTAATCCGCTTCGAGGAATAATGTCCCCCATGTTTACGTTTGCTTCCGCTTTTTCGAATTCCCTATCGCATTGTATACGACTGTACATAATTACCGGATGAAATAATTGCTGCAATTTGGAGAAACGGAAGGAAACACATATAATATCTATAACATTATCAATATATTGGCGCCCACAGACTGCCATATTTATGCAAGATACGAGTAGTAATTCTTAGAAGCCTTGTCACTGTGTTGTCTGTAAAAATCTTGCTCAGTGAACCGGAGAGCAAGTATGAACAGAGTAGGTAATGAATGCAGAAGAATAACAGGTTTGTAAGGATAGCAATGTTTACCACTCGATCCGCTTTGCCTACTCCATTATTGCTTGTATAGTGTAACAATTTACGCAATTAAATATATATAGTTGGTTCATTCAATTTCAATTGTTTTATTCGTTACATACACGTAATGAAAGTCATAAATTTTATAGTTATTCAGTGTTCGGTTTTGCGCATCTCAGATTATAGTAGACGTGCAGTAGAGATTAGAAAAATAAAGAGAAGTCTTCCCTTTCCATTGTTCAAGCTCGCCGCGGAGTCCCGCCGGACACGTCCGGTCGCTGTTCTGGCACCGTGCACCGAAGCGACAATTAATATTACCAACTCTTTCTTCTGGGTAAGCTGGACGTTTATATTTATATAGACATAAAAAAATTACATAAAGAGTGGCTGGCTCTCGTTCTAGAATTAGTAAAAAGCTCTTCTCCGAAGCCAGCAACGCATTGGCGACTCCTCGGACGTTGCGAGTGTGTACAGGTGAAGGTGACTACTTACCATCAGGTGGCCCGGCTGCCTGTTTGCTAAGCTGAATTATAAAAAAAAATTAAAGATTCTGACTGTTAAACCGGAGGTCGTGGGTTCGATTCTCATTCGCGACAAACATTTGTGTGATGAGCACGTTTTGTTTGTCCTGTGTCTTGGTGCAATAAAAAAATATTATACAAACATATAGTACGCAATACTATGTTTGTTTGTTAACTGTCCGGTTTCTTTAACACAGGTACTGAACTACTTTGGAATCAGATATACCTGTGGGGTATAGTTACAATTTATTGTTACTATGGCTAATGATAATAAAAAATGTTTTATTACTACTGTTTTTAGTTTATGAGACTTCGCTAAAAATATAGCGGGTTTATTAAATGTGATACGATTGGAGCCGAGGCAGCGCTTTCATTAAGGCTGGCTATTCACTCGTCTCTGGAGACATGTTCGAGCGAACATCTTTTCCTCGCGGTTGACTCGCGCGCTATTACGTTCTACGTCATGTTTTTCCGTTCAAATTATCTTTTTTTATGTACCTACCTACTCGTTGCAAAGAAGAAACACAATACGCCTGGAAATTCATTCGCCTTTTGATTCGGAAGTTAATGACCTCGACTGGGGTCCGATGCGCAAACGAGTATACATACATATTGTATTGAACGATCGATTGGGATGAGCACGAAGGCTATCGGTAGTTTGGAATCAGTTGGCTTATTATTATCAATGATACATAACTCCTACAGAAGTGAAACGTTATTTTTTACGCATTTTAATTTTAGACATGAAATATTAAAGCACGTGTCCTTATCAATGATTCTGTCGCGAAAGAGCTGAAGGTACTGCTACGACACGATTCCTGGAGTTGTTATTATATTATGTGAATCAAAAGCCTGTTTGTGTCATACGCAATAAAAGCAATAAGGCTTGAGCGCGCACGACCGTTCTATTTAATTCTGTGTATATGACATATATAAATATTGTTTTGTAAATATATCTTGTATGCTTGTCACTTTTTGCATACACGGTTTCGGAGTTAGTAACAATTGTGTGTAAGTAGACGTGTGAGATTTGCCTTAGTTACAGTACACAGAGGAGTGTGGCGAGCACACATGTAGTTGTAATATATGCTACAAATACATCAAATGAAAGTAAGTTTTGTTCATTGTTTATTTTCATGCCGTCATTGTCAAATAAAAATCCAAGGAAATATCCAAAAATGTGTCCTTGCTTTTTAAATACGGTTTAGTGGATAAAGCTATATATAGGATGTAAAATATGATTAGCAATCGCGCAAAAGTGCACGAAATATGACCTTTACGGCCATACCGATTAGAAATCGTCATGTTTATATATTTTGCTAAACAGTATGTAGTTTCTTCATAGGACACTAGGAGGCGCTGTAACTACATTAAAACACAAAACGTGTAAGTATGTAGTTTCTCGTCGTAATAATACTGCAACATACTAATGCAAACTTTTCAAGTAATACAAAACTTTACAAATTTCATTGCCGTCATCACAAACTGGTCGTCGTAGTTGGCTCGTGTCCAGTACAGCGCATGTGATCCATGTTTGCAGACTGCGAGCGCATTAGCTGTGTTTAGTAAATGCTGTGAGATGGAGTCTGCCAAAACATCCATTTTGGAGACACGTTACGAACAGATGAATATCCTTTAACATAAAAAGCTAAATAAACATGCTATCTCTAATAATATTATCCCGGGGCATCTCACATTCGGCATATTATTATTCAGAGTCACTATATTGTAACAAGACAGCACCGTTTAATGACAACTGTGCATTTAGATGCAAAATAAACACACGTGCTGCCTACACAAATATTTGACTGACGCGGAAGGCGAAGCCACAATTTTCGAGTCCGCGGTGACGGTCGCTAGCCACTAGTCATAATCGTTGACATATCGGCTAGTGTCTGATCTTGAAAGGGCGGTTTTTTTTAAATCATAAACTTCGCCTATCAAACAGGCAGACGAACCGGCCGAGGGTCGCCGTCGCCTATAGACAAAAGAACACCAGAGTTATAGCTTATATTTATTTACATTGGTACAGAAACACAAACGAAGTTATTTAAAATTTTTGTCGGTCTGTCCGTTTTTATGTTTGTCCGGGCTAATCTCTGGAATGGTCGAACCGATTTTAATGGGACTTTTACTGGAAGACGGAGGAGGTTATAGGGCAACATATAGGCCACTTTTTATCACGAAACTTCCACGGAACCGAAATCTCCGCGGGTAGCACCGCGGGGCACGGCTCGTAATGTAATAAAAAAACATGTACCTCTGCGCTTACACCGTTCAGGCTTTCATTTCCACTCCATTCAGTGCACGTGGCGCGTTCATAAGTTTTTATTAGCCGCAGGGACATTTTTATAGATTTCTTGACAACTGTAAAGTAATATCATACAACTTTTATAATGTTGAAATTATCATTCTCTTTGGAAAGTTACTTTTATAATCGAATTCATCAATTACCTATATCTTTTATAATTATGACTAATATATTCTTATTTACAATAGTCTCGGTGGTATCAATGAGGGTAGTACCGAAGGTTACAGGGTACTTAAACTCTGAACAACAGGTTCGTTCTACCTTCGATGTTCATAACCTGTAGGGCTCGGTATTCGTATTGCAAGCACGTTTGATAATTTTGCCCCATAAAAAGTAACCGTTCTAACTGAGAGCGATAACAAAATGGAGGAATGTGTAAAGTTCTCCAGACGCCGTGTCATCCTGCGATCAAGTTAAATTTAATTTATTCGGAACGCGACGCAAACTTTAAAGACGATTCAATAAAATAATAAGTAAAGATATAATACCTTATCACTACTGTAAAATACTCTGTGGGTATCAAATTCACGGTTTGGTGTTGATTTTAAATATCGTACATATGTTACATATGTTAATTTTAGTATAATAATAATTAAGTAATAATAAATGTTATTATCAATTTAATTCCTCTTATTGCATTAGCCGTTTTACGGCATTTTTACGGAATTTTGCCTTTTGGCAAAATATGGATTGAACTAATAATCCCGTAAAATCTTTAAATGTACTCATATTTGTGCAAATAAACGTCTTTGTCTTTGTAAAAATGCAATATTGAATATGATTTTCTGGTAATTCATTATATTGCTATATTTCTGTGGTGTAGATCAACACGGCTTTATAAGAATAGTACTTAGAGGTAATAATAATAATCATAATTGCGACAACCGAATCGTATCCACGACCTCCTGTTTAGCTATTTGATTCACTAACCACTACACCGCAGTCATTGTTAGAGTTGAAATGAAAGTGTCCAAAAAGTAGTCTGAACAAATTTTACGTAAGGATAAAATAAGCAAAGGTTTAGATAAACAAACGGACGATTCGCTGATAAGAATAAGAAAAATAAAAGTTCTTATTAACATTGTTTATTATAATATACAGATTTACGTGCTTTCGTCGAAATAGCGCTCTCTAGTTTAAACTCCAATATCGTATATAATTTGTTTGGTTAAATGAGACATGGAAAGTCGCATCGCGCGAAGTTCCAGACGCCGCGGGTCGTTTTGTCTTCGCCTTCAATTGGATTTATTCAAACTGTGACGAGCTGCGAGACGAACGAGGAGATGATGAGGAAAAAAGCTTTATTTTTCATGAGCTTTATAACTTTGAATGTGCTTGGAAGATGAAACCTATAAAAACAATAATAATAATACCTAATAACTGGGGACAATTCCTCCCACGGCTATCTGATTCTAAATTAGGCAATTTAATATCTGCGGTATGGTAACCGGACAGCTGATAAACATACATACATACATACAATAAAGTACTCATATAGATAATTTTATTACACCCAGACACAGAACAAACAAACATGGTCATCACACAAATGTTTGTTTTGGGTGGAAATCGAATCCGCGAACAGATGGATTACCAGTAACTGCAGCTCGAGTATCGTCATCACTAACAAGACCAGAGCAGCGATTGCGTAATATTTCATCTAATCATTTTAAACACAAACATGTTTATTAACTCCTGAATCGGTATTTCAGGGGAGGTCGACTGATAATGTGACCTTATGCAATATTGCACCATATTTACAATGAAGCGCTAAACCGTTTCGACTGCTGAGTCATAAGATTTGGCTACGATATAAGTTCTAAAGGAATCAATTTGGGCTTCCCGTGCACGGAATGTGTATTTAAAAAAAGCATTACCAATCCAAAGAGCATTACCAAACCTCAGAGCATTGCCAATAAATTCGAATAATTCAAAAAAATATGTATAAGCACTAAACATATTATTAAAATACCACATAATCGAAGGCTGCAAAGACATAATAAACAATACGTAAGATATACATATGTAAAAATCCCGTGTCAAGATATTTGTAATACAATCTGTCCTGTAAAAACATTGAATTTGCAATAAAAAATAATTGAAATTTTTCGTTTTTTAAAATTATACATGTATGTAAGTATACTGGTTCTAAAAATCATATATGAAATAAATTTTAAGTTAAAAGTAATATAATCATGTAAATCAAATGGGGGGAAATAAATTCAAGAGTAGGCAACACTGTTGAGCCGGTAAATATAAAACTCGATCTTGTTGCTTCATGTTCATTCTGTTTTTTCTGTTTGTGTTGTAATCTCTTGTCGCATTATACACGAGTTTTACTGCAAGTGAATATTCGATATTTAATTCTAAACTACGAATTATATTTATCAAATAACATTTTTGGTAAGTTAAATTTTAGACTTACTATATTTTCAAAATGTTTCGAGTGAATCATTGCGAATATTTTAATGTGTGGGTGTTTGAGTGAGTCATTGCAAATATTGCATCATTATAGTAACCGAAGCTTAAACCGTTGTAATTGACAACACAGTACCTAACTTCGATTATAACATTTGGAGTAAAGGGCGTTTAAACTTTAATAGTTAAATTGTCTCGTTGTGGACTAACTGTAGAAGATAAATATGTATATTGAAAACGCTACTTCCTCTTATTGAAGAACATTATAAAGCTTTTACTCTGTTTGAATGTAGTATAGTATTATCAATAGTACGTTCGAAACATTTGATTTTAATCTCGTTTATAATAAGTATGTATTGAAAACTATTAGAACATAATAATTGAAAATATTGTAGTATATATGTTTAAATATCAATAAAAACAATTTAAGTACATATTTTTGAAAAGTAAAATTGAAAAGGCAACAATATTTAAAATAATTGTTAAAAAAGTTATCAGCTTATCTACATATCGGTTTTGGAACGTTCCTTATAATGACAGATAAACAAAATTTGACGTTTAGATTTGTAAAACTGAATCGCATGAGACAGGTAATTGTAATGTGAAGATATATACCTATATAACATCAAATGTTGTTTTAAATGGGGCTTATGTTATTGTATGCATGATAATATATAGTTCATATGTAATCAGTGGCAATACACAATCAAATACCTGAATACATTCACGAAGACAGCTATACTATACCTGGAGTGTGTGGAAAATGATACCTCGTGGAGGCGATCCTCAGTATAGAGAGAATGAGGCAGAAGTTGGAGGAATTCTTGGGTTACTTTTATGTACATATATATGTCTCATTCCAAGTACTTACCTCTTGTAGTAATTTATGAAGAGAGACAGCATGACAAAAAAGTTAAAATGTTAATGTAATAAAACATGTTTATTGTAAAGAGTAATTTGTGCAAATTTACAAGGTAGCCAGTCATTTTATTTGTTTTAACTTGTTTCATAAGTAACTAGGTAATATACATAATACTGGTAAGAGTAGATGACCGAGTAGGATACTTTGTGAAAAGCTGAGGGTATTCCATGTTACTTTATGAAAATAAACAATTTTTTTTACAACAGCCTTTAGTTATCTATCTATATGATATATAAATGAATAAGGTGACTACCTGACCCAGAGATCAATGCACGGCCAAGACCGTTGAAACGACAATGTTGAAATATGCAGATAGGTTCTTTATACAGTATATGAGAGCACTAAGAAAGGAATTTTAGAAATTTGATCCCTAAGCAGGTGCAATTGGAGTAGACATGTATTATGTATTAATAATGGTTGGTTCGCTAGGCACCGAAAATTTGAGATTTATTCTCTTTGTTTATAAAATTAATTGCAATTAATTGCAATTGCAATAAATGGCAATCCAAAAGTAGGTAATACTAGTACAACAATAACACCATTAAACTGTAAAATGAAAAATAGTTAATTGGAATCAAATGATGTAAATGTCTCCATAAAATCTTTGTTGTACCTACTCCAATTATCTATATAAATTTTTTTAGTTATTTCAAATTCAATTCAAATTCAAATTTGTCTTAGTAAAGAATTATCTTTATAAATACATACTTGACATAATTCGTAACAGTTATATTGATTTAAAAATAACACTTCCTCCTCGTTCAATAAACGACACATACAGGATGGAAGTCCACTAAGTTAGTTCCGAACATTTATGAATGATTTTATTTAGGTAACCAGATATGTCTTCCTCAAATAAGGTTATCATCAGACTTATTATCGGATAAAATGTAATGTAACATATGTATGTTTTTATTAGATTCATTAAAATTTGCATCATAATATGGGTGTATTTATGTTGTATATACTGACTCACTCACTTGATCTTACGTAATTTCTTAAGCTGTTATTTTTGACTGTTTGTGGTAGATAGAAAATAGAAAGTCTGATTTTAATAGGATATAATTGTTTTAATATCAAATATTTATTCAGTCCACAAGTAACTAATAATAAATAAATTATTTAGAATGATCAAACAAAGAAGTCATTAAAAATAATAATTTTTTTACCATTTCTTGATACCAAAGTACTGAGGTTCGAATCCCAAGTCGCACTTTATACCTGTGTATAGAATTATATTTTCAAATGATAGTTGATTATAATTTAGTTTTTGCTTGTTCCGGGTAATCGGTTTTGCATCTTCCAATTGTGAACTCGTTCCTAGCAAACATTCGAACAGTGCACGTTATTGCAGCAGAGATGCCTTCCATTATTATCAAACCGATCTTGAACGAGATAGATTATTTTGATTTTCAATATATTCTTAGAGTATAAACAATTTTTTATCATGTGATATATGTGCATGTTTCATGTAATATGTGCTTTTGTTTTAGGACCTCAAGAGTGGAAGTTTGCTTGTCATCGACAGAAATAACTCAAATTGAAACCTACTAGTGTAAGTAAAAGAGAATTACTTGACATCAGTCGTCAACAGACGCTACATTGTTTTACTTCAAAAGAGGAACAGTAATACCGCAAAAATGGTTAATTACTTCATTTACGCTAAGGACTATTCTGGTTCAACAAAAGGAGTTGAGTATTATCACGGCAACGGCTTGAAGACGCTCGAACAATTCAAATGCGATGTTGAAAAAATCAACAAAGAACTGTTGGAGTCCGGGGCGCCCGCAACGGAATCAAAAGTCGTTTATTTGCACTGGAACAGCAATTGTGAAGAAGTCGACGAAGACAAGACCAGAAATACATACGAAAATAGGTTCAGTGATTGGTCGGGAACACAACCAGAAACTATTATCAATTTCCTAAAGAAAAACTATATTCATAATGACACTGATCGAATCAAATTGCTGTACATCATCACGGATGGTTTGATTGGTCATAGTAGTGCCAAAGAATGCTTCAGAAATAACGAGGATATGCATTATGAAACTGTCGTCTTTCATGCATTCAATGAAAACCTGGCACATATCGACATTTCAGTAGCTGCATCATTCTTCAAGGGCCTCTGCTTGGTTTATCGAAATTCTGAACTGTACGACAGCACCGATATTTCCAAAGACTTTGACTACGACAACATCAATATCGACAACTTTGAAGCAGAGAAGGATGGGTTGAAGTCTTATATCAAGTTGAAGTACATGAAAAACTGCAAGCAAGATGTAAGGGCTTTGCAAGAAATTGATAAATTAAAGAAATTGCGGACTCGCTTGTTTAAGGAGTTGTCATCAAAAACATCAACCACTGAGAAGAGCAACAATAACCTGGATACAAGGGACAGAACTGAATTCCTCAATAGATTTGTCAACACTGCTTGGTACAAGAACCTTAACTCGGAAGTCTATGACGACAAAGTTGTCATCGAGAAGTCCATTTCAACTTTGATTAATTACATCGTTAGCGACACGAAATCCTACTCGTTCGACGCCCTGAAATTCGATATGAAATTCGACAAGTCTGTAGAAGAGGAGCAGATCGATAACGTCGATTTCGCAGCTGAAGAAGAAATCGAGTTCCCCGACATTATTCTAGACGACGACAAAGGAATCCCCGTTGTAATCCTGAAGGAGTTCAATCTGATGGAAAAAATCATTTTTCATAGAACGGAATCCGGGCAGGTACCCACATCTGCTAGTTTCAATAAGTTCAAAGCGGCCATGGATTGTCCGCTGTTTCTGGTGAACGATCCAGACATCAGTGAGTCAATCGGTTATTTCTATACTGTGAATGTTTATAAGCAATTGCTGGCAAGCGGGACGAAGACTGAGCCGCGAACTCGAAGACCGTTCCGTGGCGGCCTTGTGCTGACGAGCACAGATCAGTTTGATAGGTACAATGACTACATTTTGTCAGCAACGTATTTTGAGGGCAAGAAGGTCCATTACAATGTCGGGTTGATCTACTACGTTCTGTGGAAGAACTGTGAGAACAAAGAATGGATGGACAAGAACGTAGTAGAGCAGTTCAGGAAGTACACTATGCGACGTATCAGTGAGACAGTGTGCAAAATTGGGTTGTCATCTCTGCCGCTGGATCCGCCAGAGACCACATCGCTGCTGACTGCGTTGTGGTACTGCGTCGAATTGTCCTCATGCATTTTCAAACATGATCTTCTAAACTTCAAGCATGAACGGCTGCGGATGTACCACGGTGTTGCGCGCTACATGATCGAAATTTTGAACCACTTCGAGTACAACCTAGATATGGAGGCTATTAGAAAGCGAAGGGAGCTGGTTGGACATGTGATGGCCTTGAAGAGAATTCAATCGGAGAGAGAGAAAGTTTATTATCTGCTGAAGGACATCTTTAAGAAAGTAGACGGTTTCCTAGTCAGTGAAATCGAAAATCCGTTCAATCTACACAAACTCAACTACCTCAAACTTGATCACAGAAAAATGTTGTGCGATGAGGAGGTCGATAAAAAAGTTCGCCTGACCGATTATATCAACTTGATCTATTCGGTTGACTTGAACGAGTCCAAAGCCGGCAAAGCCGCAATTGAAATTTCTGAAAAAACTTTCCGCCCATTTTTTGCCATTGATCGAAACAAGTCATTTTATACAGAATTGGTGAAGGATAAAAGGGAGGTCGTTATCGAGAATGACGGTGATGAAGATAAGATTAAAGTAGCCTACAAAGCGATCGACTCGCTAGAGTTCGATAAAATGTTGTCTCAATACAAACTGTTCATCGATTGTGTGAAAAAATCAGAAAAATATCCCACCTTGACCGAGTACGTCGACTATGTATCCAAGAAGAAAAAGTTCAACTGGAACGCGGTGACCATTTTCCCGCCGAATGTTTACTTTGAAATCAAAGACGTTTATGAGCTCTATCAGAAGGTAGTGACACGAGTCGAAGTCAAAGAGTTTATTAAGACGTGCCAGGCCTACGTCAGTCGCATTGAACGGATCAAAGCGGAGGAGAGAGTGGAGTTCAGTAATGATGATGAAGTTAGCAAATTCATTTCTAGCGAGGAATTGAAAGTTCGTTTGAAGAAGAAAACGTAGGGAATTGGGTATTACCGGTGGGCGTTACGAACCGATATTGGCAATTTGTCATTGTGATGATTATGCAATCAATGTGTATGATGAAGCAAGTACCTTACATTGATAAGTGTTACATTATTATTACATACAGTATACAGTATATTATATACATATATTGCAGTATATTACATTGTCGACTGCCTCGTTGGTCGGGCGGTTGCTAGCGCGACTGCCGATCGGGAGGTCCTGGGTTCAAATCCCGGGTTGGGT
>DWDX01001699.1:0-17548 GCA_018245675.1 Agara michaeli | reverse complement strand
CCTATTAGTCGTAGCGTGATGTTATATAGCCTATAGCCTTCCTCAATAAATGGACTATTCAACACAAAAATAATTTTCAATTCGAACCCGTAGTTCCTGAGATTAGCGCGTTCAAACAAACTCTTCAGCTTTATAATATTAGTATAGAAAGTATAGATTAGTATTAGTATAGATAATTATAGCGAAATAATTGTAATTTAAAATTTTATCAAACCGATAACATTGTATTTGTATGTTCGAAATTCAAATAAAAAAATCAGTTTCAAGTGCCACTGCTAGTCCTACGGTTAGTAAATTTTATTTGGATCATTTTGAATTATGATGAAGTTTATTTTAATCTACCTACAATCAATCAGACCAAAAACCTTACAATTGACCTATCAAAACACTACTTTAGCACTCTTTCGTATTCAGTATCACTAAAAGAATTTTGATACCCTATTGAAAGTTCCCATGAGATCCAAAAAAATTATCAATGTGTAGCGACTGGAATAACTGTATTTTATATTTTCTTAAATAGCCTTGAACGGTGCCAGAGTAGACTGAATAAAATGAACGTCGTTATTTAATGTAGCTGCCGAACCGCACAAGTCTATATACAGTAGACACTTGTGTGAATAAAAATGCGCATTTTCATTACACGCTCACTGCACAAAGTCGCGCTGCCGATCTTGATATTGAACAAGAGCGAACAGTTCATGTAAATGATACACTAAGGAAGCGTATCCATGTAGGTATAAAATGTAACATATCACATCACTATGTTTTATATATCTTGCATTTTATATAATAAAATACATTATTTATTTCTAATTAATTTATATACATTAACATATACTAATTTTCTACAATGTTAACACACTCACAAGTGGAGTATTGCTCACTACACATATATTATTGCGCTAGATGAGGTACTTATGTGACATTGCAATGATCAAGTTGAAGGTTAAATGGTACTACGGTTGAGTAAGACTGAATATGGTAGTAGCATTGTGCAGCTGTTCATGTCACGAGACAAGGGCAGATCGGAGATATTATGTTACACATAATATTATTATACCATATAATAATATTTTATTAAGTGTCCGTAAACTCGTCTAAATAAAAAAAATTTAAGTATGTATTATGAACACAAAGTCCACTGCTAAGGTTATCTACCATTATGTTTGATAATTTTATCCACGGGAGTACTTACCGAGCTTTATTATCATTGTGAGAATATAATCATAACATGATGTTCCATGCCGGATCTAACATAGATTACATAAACAAATAAATATATATGTGCATATTTAAATATGTTGATTTACATCACATCCATACAGTGTTACTGAGTTGGGGTAAAATTTGGCATTTACCTAGTTTGTGTCTTATACTTTATGAATAACAATTGGCAGAAATTCATTTAGACCAATCAGATGTATTTTACTCACTGTTTTTTGACTCATTTTCTAAATACCAATGACATAATAATTCAATCACTAGCAGTTTCATTATCAAATAAGTTTTTATATCAATCATTTATTTGTTTATGATGTTCAGAGTCACCAATTTAAATAGAATACATATTTGATGTATAACAAAACATATTCAACATTTTCATATAACCTAACTTGTTTATACAGCAGAAAATAATTTAAAGCAGGTGGCAAAATGATAACATCCAATTTATATTTACAAATTACATTAATGCTACAATTATATGAACCATTAAAATTATTAGTGAATTAAATGGGTCATGCAAAGCTTGATATGATTATGAATGTAAGTCATGAGTAAAGATAGTCGTGAAGTGGACAAGGATATCAGTAATGATAGGATTGGGTAACAGATTGAACTATGACCTTGTATTTATAGACTGACACAAGGCTATGAATAGCCCATTACACACTGACATTGAACACTGTTCCACATGATTCGCTTCCAATGAATTATGAATAGGATTCTAATTTATATTCTCTCTCAACAATTATCAAAGAATATTGCAAAATATTGTATGTAATATTTAAATAAAGTAAAATTAATGTTTTAAAGTGAATAAGCATTAATTAATACTCACCATAATGTACTCTATTAAGATCAAGTTTCATTGCATGTAAGATATGCAGATGATACTGCTTTAAGGTATGAAATAGGCTGTTCTGACTTGTTAGTCACGGTTGAACATAGTTAAATATTTAAGAGTTATTTGTTTATTTTATTGACAAAATATTAAAAGCATTCAGACTATTAGTCACTAAAATATGATATAAAAATCAAAATGTACCTCCACTGGTATCTTGGTGAAGAGTCACCTTCTCTTTGGCAAGGACATCATTGAATGCAGGCCAGCCACAACCAGAATCATATTTGGTTTTAGAACTAAACAGATCTTGCCTACAAACTATACAAACATACATCCCTTCCTCATAGAATTTGTTGAAGCAACCTGAAAGAACAGTATATATTTCAATTGTAATAACATATAGAGTAAGTGGCTCCAGAGAAATCACAATGACCTATGAACTTATACACAGAATACATATAAATTGTTATTATATATAGATTGATAGTTAGCAATAATAAAATACCAATTGCGGCTATGACAGATTAATGAAAATTAACTAATTATTTTGTTTAAGCTAAACAGACTATTGCATTATAAGCCGCAAAAATTACTCTACCTGTATAAGGCCTCTCAGTCCCTGCTTCTTGAGTAACATGATATTGAAGAGGCGTTAAACGCTTCCTTAGGGATTCCTTATCTTCCATGGCTCTCCAAATTAGAGCTAAAATCAAATATATTCCTTGGATGTTAAACAAATATTAATTGGAAACTATCCAAGTCACTAGCAAAATATTCTTAAGTCTTTTACGCAGACACGCGCGACACATGTAGACTGAAACACATTACCTGTTGTAAACGGGTGCTTCAACTGGACAGCTCTGTTCGACTGCACTGTCTTCCTAAATATAGCAAGCGGCCGCAGTAAAGCACGCATATCTTACATTGCCTAATGTATTCTATTATATAACTCCAATAATACTAAGTGATAAGATACAAAACAAGAATTCACAAAAAAAGAATAACACTTATAATAAGTTATCTCTATTCTTTCGGAAGCCGTATTTAGAATTTATTATAAATCATCAATGTCATACTCATGACAGCTCATGTTAAAACTGACACCTTGGACAATCACAATCAAACCAATGACAGTTGTTTTTATCTCTAATAAAAACTTGTTAAAGTCATTAAAACTACAGTGCCGCTATAGATGGATTTTTTATTTGTTATAACACTGAATTTACAGGCTTAGGATGAAGACAAAATAATAATTGCAATGTAAGTCAAAATATGCTTTTTGTCGCTTTTGTTATTGTTTACAATATTATATTAGCAGCATATTACATCCATACTTATTTTAAACTAGGCATACAATGTTTGTGAGTTTGTACATAGATCATCTTCGCAACTACGCATCAGATTTTTAAAATTCCTTCAACACTATAATGCTATCTTACGCTGTTTTTTTTTTTATATTGAATTTTTTTTATTCATTAAAAAAATCTTAATTGCACTCATACACAGACGGGACTTGTTGCTAGTATTATATATTAGTCTAACTGCTTGGGATATAAACAAAGCAAAACTAAAAAAGGTAAATTCATTGTTTAATAATACAATACTATAAAACCACAGGCATAAAAGGATTAATATATTACACTCTAAAACGTAAGTATTTTATGAATTAGTTTATTTAACAGTCCGGTGATGATTGCTTCAACCTTATATTAATTCTTTGTATCTGAAAAATCGGAGGACTTTTCTTGATTTTTCTGTAAAAATAAACACGGACACATGGAGTTTTTAACTGAACGTAGTATTCAAACTTAGGTACCTAGAAATTCCACTTCGTTTATTTATCCTGAGACCTACTTTAAATAAGCTGCGAAATAATAGGTAATTATTGTTATAAACATTGAATTGTTTATAAATTTATATAAACAAATAAAATATTTATCGTCTAAAATTACTAGCTCTTATCCAGAGCCTTGATTACGCAGAAATTGAATTTTCAAAAACCAATAAATGCATAACTTTTTTTATTAACCAAGACCGGAAATTTCAGGTACTTTAACTTCCAAACCAACTAATTTACATAAAAAAAATCTATCCTTATTTTACCTCTTTAGGTGTGGAATTACCAAAATTCCATAATGCTTACTTACGATATATAAAGAATCTATTTGAAAAATTTCAGGATTCTAGGTTCAGCGGACGGTCAGTCACCTTCCGTTTTTTATATATAGATAAATGTTGATAGATAGTTCAATTCTTATCACCTACGTTCGCTTGAATAAGCATCACCGCCAGGCGACACATATCTACCGATAAGAGCATGGACCATAATCTTACATTACAGATTTGCAAGGGTTTTATATATAGAATGGCAATAGGCTCACCACCTATTCCATTGTGGGACTTAAACGTAACTGGTGAAACGTGGGGGTGTACTACACTCCTCTGCCTACCCCTTAGGGGATTACAGGCGTGATGTTACGTTATATATAGAAAAGATATCCGCTAAAATGTAACGCATTCTGACTTCTCGTCAAGCGTCTGAGGCTGACTTCAAAAATCGTGACGTTAGAAAAGAAAATATGTTTTTAGCTGTTCGTTCAAATGGATTGCAGGGAGTGGACGATTCATTCGAAAGACAGTACGCACAGCCAATGATTCCTTGCTCTTCTGCATTTGCAACAGAACATATTCAGTATCGTCGTGTTCTGAATCGACCATTGAGGACTGTAGCTCGTACAGTTTACCGCGAAATTGCTGATCCCGAAGAAGGGGCCGCATCTGTTTAATAAACATATTTAGTTTCACGGTAAGTTTTTATAGTTAGATAGGTCCTAGTCGTTAGATATGATTTTAAAACGTTTTAGCGGCTGCAGTCTTAGGACAACAACAAGAACAATATACAGTTTGTTGAATAAAATATTATCGATTGTTTAATTGATAATATATTATTTCACTCATTGTAAGAGATAAAAGAACTAAGAGCTAAGAAAAGGAAAAGCAAGGTTTACAAAATAACAAAGTACGTTTACGAAAACGGTAACGCAATTATTAACAATAGTGAATTAATATTTCAAAGTATTGTTACACGCAGTGGATAAAACATTAGCAATTAGCAAGAAATGAAAAAGATAAAATCGTACAGCGCACCCAATACCACGTTAAGTAAAATTGCTTAATCTGTTAAGAGCAGCAAGTATTCGTAAGCAAATTCATAGGCGTAAGCAGACGGCAGGTGCAGAGAAAATGTAGAAAAAATAGGACAATCAAATAGAAGCCTTAACAGGAGGACGTTAGGAATGATTTAGAGGTCCATTCGGATATTTCATTTCAATTTACGATTTCGATTGGTTTTAATCTTACACAATCGGATGCACTGAAGCCCTTTTCAGTAAAAATGTTCCGCCAAATATCCGTGGACAGTTCGTCAGCTCGCGGCGTCATCCATTTGTTGAGTAACTTCGTGCGACGGCGCGAACGCCACAGAGCTTCCCTCACCTACAAACAGTAAGGAATTGCACTTTTGGTATAATTTTAAATACATACCTATATACGCATATTTGTTTTGTTTAAATTAAACGTTATATACATCTGATGTGAAATAAGGAAAGTGCAATTCCTCACCGTTTCGTTGAACTTGTGGTTCGGGGGCAACAACAGTGTACAATCACAAAATGAACAGATACCTGCATGTCGTGCGAACTTAATATTTTCTTCGGATTACGTTTATTTTCATAGGCACTTTTGTGTTGCTTTTTTTTGAAATGCGATATAATTAGCTTCAGAGCGTTCCATAACAGTAGACACGGTAGAACCACAAAGAAAATTATATTGAGCGTGAACTCCATTTGCCTGTAATATTATTTTAAAAATCAATTATTTATTTAAGTTAACAAAGCCCACTGCATGATTTTTAAACGTAGAAGCGCAATACGATTCTTCAGCGCGTGGCCATAATTTATAGCGTGCATTAAACAATGTTATTTTTATACCGTAGGAACAAACTACCGACAGGTACTTGAATAACATTTATAAAGTGTTAAAATCGATGTACTTGGTGATGAGTCGCACTGTTCGTTTCATAGTGTCCGGGTGCACGGGCCAGCCGCCCTCGTCGTACACCACCGCGCGGGACCGGAGACTGGGCTCGTGGTAGCGGTCCAGCCGCCGCGGGGTCTGGAGCAGCCGATCGATACCCCACGATCCAACGCAACGTAGGAAGAGGCCCACGCAAGCTTTCACTAGGCCTATGAAATATGAGACGATACATTTTTTATACCATATCATAACATAGGTTGTCGCTACCTCGGTACCAGTGACCGCTTTAAATATGAACCAAAATATTTGACATTCTTGTGGTTAAGAGACATTGACTGCAAAACGATCCGATTCCCACCTAGGACAAATATTTGTGACATGAGAGCATTTATTTGTTTTGTCACGGGATGAAATAAAAATATCTATAGATATAAGTATTATAGTATAGTAATAGATATGTTTATATGTATCTTTATTAGCTGTCCAGTTACCACGACACACGCATTTTATTGCCTAATTTGGAATCCAATAGCCGTGTGTAGAATTGTCCCGGTTATTAAAAAAAAGTCATTTTTGACTTCGAGGAATAATCATATACATTACCCAAAAAGAGGAGGAAAAATATTACGCCCGTCACAGCGATCAGCAAGTTTAAAGTAATGACGTCCGGGCAGCAGGCGGCGCGCACCGGACGAGGTCGGTCGCGTGGGGACAGCCCCGCTGCAATCTGGTGATATTCAGCCATATCCTGACAGAGTAACTTGGGGTCTTCATCTATGAGCATTAAACAAACTTTCTAAGAACTTTTGAACTGGACCTCTACAATTGTAAACATGTTACTCTTTATGGGAGAACACTAATAATATTTTTGAAAAAGGTAAGAAACCACCAAACAGTAGGTACTTACGGTTGCATTTGTGATTGGTCATAAAATCTAAACAAAGAATAGGTACATTTATAAAGTGATATTTTTTGAATTGTCACTTACTTAAGCATACACATTGACAATGCCACACGCAAAAGCATCGGTCATCTCGCTTAACTCGCACATCTCTAACTGCGATAGATTCATCTTTAGCGTTTAATAAAACCACTGAAACATTGTTTAGAAGCGTTAGATTAGATATTATGACATATGTAATGATGACCGCCAACCTGTACTCGAGCTCAAAGGTAGGTGAGACCCACATTGAACAGTGTAAAGACGAAAGGCCTGCCGATAGTGACGGTGGATCGTTGGTTTGGATGAAAATTAAATTGCAGGTATTTACCGGAGCACATCGTGCCACTGTCCGGAATATCAACAGGTATCTCGAGGCGAAATTTGCGGGTGTGCATAGGAGGAATCAGGATGAGATCGGTGTCCATCCTAAATGCGTCGTCATTACCATTCCCCGGCACTTCTTGGCCGCACTCGCGTACTTTAGGTCTGCAAAAATACAAATCTGAAAAAAGGACCATTTTTAAAAGCTTTTAACTTCATTTGTCTGCATGTCCTCGAATTTGATTCAACATTTCACCCACATTCACTAAAAAAAAATTGTCTTTTTTTTTAAAAAAAACTTAACCTGAATCGGGCCGCCGCTAAGCCTGTGTTAGTCACTTGTACTATTAATGTAGATCTTGCTGGCCGTATACTCTCCGATACTGCAGTAGTCAGCCGACCTGAGGTACTGTTGGTATCAAATTGTTATTAGATTTCTAAAAAGTAAGTACGTGTACGACCGTACATATTTACAATTTAAAGGTAGGTAATAAAACATACCCGACATACACTAATTGGTTTTCATCTGCCTTGGCTTCTATTTCAATTTGAGCATGATGTGATTGTCTGTATGGCATTTTTAGATACTTATCAAATCCTTCGTTAACAATTACATATTCGTCTTCGTTCGTGCCAACCAATGCTCTGGACATACGTACCTGAACGGTACGGAGGTCCTTTGAAGTTAAGAAAATTCTGTTTAATAACGTATCGAATTAAAAAATATTTATTAAGTATACACAAAACTTAAACATGGTTTCACATTGATGGAATGGAAGGAGGATTGTAACGAGTCGGGAATATGAAAGGTCTGGCACTGAAAAAAATGAGAAAAAGTAAGCCGGCGTGTACTTATGTATGAAGAGAGTGACGAATGTAAAAGGAACCCGTCAGATTTATACGGATATAGATAATTGGCACTCGGTGCTTTGTGTCGGTTATAGGAAACTAACGTGTACCTACTTCTCTACTCGAGGAAGCGTTTGCGTAGGAATCTTTTTCAGGATTCATTAAATCTTCACGTCTTTCACCTTGAATATCTTCAAATGGAACGATTAAGAATTGTACTGACTGACCTGTACAAATGTACAATATAATGACAATCTAAAATAAAATAACTGTAAAAAAGTTAACTTAGAACAGAGCGTTACATCCACCGTTGTCAAAATTGTTATTGGCCCTTCTTTCTCCTGGTAGCAGGAGACAAATCGCAGTTGAGGGTAAGGTGAAATCTTCCCTGGCTGTGGATTCGGCACAGCGATAGCGGATATTGAGATCCTTACTGCTCCAATCGGGGCTTCTTGAAGTCACCCTTCAACAGAATGTTTATATGACTATTGCTTTCGAATATAGGGTCCATTGTAAATACACAGACTTTTATGCTTCAGCAGTGCTTTTTAATGTATTTTGATTTTGGATTTCTTGGATAAATATTAATACAAGTTACTCTAATACTAGATTAACTTTTGTAGGTACTAATCTCAACTAGTCTTGTGGTAAACAAGCTATTTTATGGATGTTGACAAACTATTATACTAATGTCAACAATAATCCGATATTAGCACTCTTTCTCAATTAAGTTAATAAAAAGGCGAGTTTAAAATAATAACTTTGTTATTTATTTTCGAACATGTAAGAAACTAAACTGTCATATAAATATGTATTTACGTAAAATGTGTGTTACTTTTTCAGTCTTTGCACAAACTGATATGAATGTACGAAAAAGCCCTTGGCTTGGCTACTTACATACTACTATAATTTTTTATATATTTATTTAATATGAAGAGAATAGCAGACGAACAGGCAGCAGTCGTAAATGGTCGCTACCGCCCATGGACATTTGCCACCAACCTATTATTTTTTTCCATTATTGTTTGTTCATACATGACAGTAATGTACAGAACAGAACAGTTTACAGTCAGAGGCAGAGGCAGCGGAACAAGCGCCGTTCGCTTGTTCTGGTATACCTAACCGTCACATCGCTATGTATGAATATTTGCTTCTATTCCGATACCTACTGGTTTGGTAAAAGTAAAATAAATAAAACTCAATATTAATCCATAGCAATAAAGAGTTAACAAAAATATGTACCACAGGAGACCTCGTTTGGATATATCTCGCCATTTAGTTTTGCCTTCAGGCGTACTTAACTTTTCCAAAACCTGCACTTGAGTTCTAAACCATATATTAGGCTTATCGATTTCATATAAAACAAATTCTTTCACTGTGCCATCCAAATATTGAAGAAAATTTTCCAATCGTGTGTTTCCTTTTATGCTGCGATCAAATTTTCTAAAAGGTTTTTCTATAGCAAAATTACTGTCATCAAAATGAAATGCATCATCGTCAGGTTCATTGTTTGCAATTTTTCTTTCAGATAATTTTGTTTTCTCATCGTTTATTATGTTTATGTTATCTTTAATATTGCCGCTATCATTAATTATTACGGCTTCATTGTCAAGAACATCATTGTTATTGTTTAATTTTGTTTTATATTTATTTGGCTTTTGTTTGGAATTATATCTATCATCTATTGGATCCCAGTTAAATTCAACCGTAGTCGGGAGTGCAAAACGTTCAATCATTTCATCGTTATTAAAATGTTGGTAGTAGAAATCATTTTTTGACCAAATTGGTACACTATCTTCTAAGAGTTTCCTTTGTGTTTCAGTCATCTCGAAGCGTTTTTTTCGTTGCCAGTTAGTACTATTCTCTCCTGGATTAAGTTCCATTTGAACTAAAAAAAATATTTCTATTTCGGTTATGGATATAGCTTTAGCCAATTTAAAGTACCTAATGAATTAAATAAGTTAGTTATGTGAAGAAAAATCGATCTTGCTTGTGATAAGCGCAGGTGTTTATTAATTTGTGTTTTAGTAACAATCTAAAGCGAGTTCTTGCGGAACCTGTTTTCGGGTCGGCGGAATGGCGCGGGGAGAAAAGTACACGCGCGAGGCGGAGCGGAGCGGCGCGAGGCCGGTCACCCCGGCCAGTACGCGGCGCCGCTCCGGTATAGCTAAACGGTACTCACACTGACAATCACAATGGAAACATTCATCGAAGGCGTCCGCAAGGAGCCCTGCCTTTGGAATCCATTGCATCCAGACTACCGCGAAATGTACGTCAAGGAGTGGGCTTGGCAACGTGTTGTAGAACATTATAATAACAGTTCCATTCCCAATGGTAAGTTATTTATTTTTTGACATACATTGTTATGCAATTGAATGTACATAATTGCATGTTGTTATGCATATGTAATATAAAAAACTGAAAAACGTGAAGTCAACCAGACAATTTAGTGGCACGTAATGAATATTATTTGATCCGCGCTTAAAGCTAATTAGACACAGTGAACCATTAAAGCACGCATAATGACGGCGTTCCAAATTGTTAAGTATTATGTATGGGGTTAGTTTTTTTAATGTTTATTTATGAAATTTATTACTAATGTAACGCAACTTTATTTTTCAAGCCATAGATATAACCAACTTTGTTTCAAGTTGTTTTTTTATTATTGTAAAACTAATCTACTGTCTTTTGATCCACTTTCATAAATTAGTAGGCTAGTACCTACTAGACTGAGGAGATGATAACCCCTAAATTTCTCTAATGTGATCTAGTACCTGCCATTTTTTGATAGATCTGTGAATTTTAAGACCTGTAATATATATTTTTTTGTATATAGTTGCTGTTGCCAAAATAGAGTGGAAGAAATTACGCGACAATCACCGTGATGCGCTCAAAAGAGCAAAACTAGGAAAAAACAAATTGTTGCCAGCACAAATCACGACGTGGAAATACGCAAAAGTCATGCAATTTCTAGAACCACACATGAAATACCGTATCACAGAAAACATAGAGATGGAACCTGCACCGGGTTCTAGCCAAAAGAATTCCGAACACGATGTATCAACAACAGAATCTAGTGAAAACACACAAACAGACAGTAACAAAAGACGTTGTGTTGACCGAAACAACACGTATCATCACGACACAGACGCTTTAGAATCATTCTTTAATTGTATTCTTAAAAGTACCCGGACGATGCCTCAGTGGATGCAAACTCAGGTGAAAAAGAAAATATTCGCTGTTATTATTGAAGCCGAAGAACATCTGTCGTCGCAAGAGAAAACAGTCTTTCCGACCGAAACGAAAGAGAATATATTAACTGTAGAGACTGAAATTAAACATGAAGTGTTTACTGACGATAGTTGTGATAATGACTATACCTAGACATAGTGATCGTATTTTGTTGAATACAGTTACGTAGACCCGTCAAAATCCGACAAACGCTTAGCAAGACAATATCGGACTATAGAATTTGTCGGATTGTAGAATACTACGCAAGACTCTATACCCCGGATTTTTTTGAAAAAGAGCATATTGTAATCTGATAAATTACGAATCAAAGAACCTATTTATACTTCGAATGATTATATTAGTAGATTTGTCGAAATTTTTATACACAATCCAAAGTGATAGGCATGTCCATTACGGGGTTTCCACTGTACATACTAATATTCTAGCTATACAAACCTGTGTTTAATGCAACAAGCATTTGATGCGGCAACTAAGTCCAATAACATCGGTCTTCCAACAACTTATAGTACCTTTTTCAAGGAGCTTTTACCGTGTAACCTAATATGGATATTAAATTGTAAATAGCGGATCGCTAGAGATCGATCGTAGTCTAGTTCGAAATGGATCAAAATAAGTTTAAGTATGTATTTGAATTTTTTTATTACTGACTTTCCGGCTACATATATTCTTAATTTAAAACCTATATCTGTATACCGAATAGATTAAAAGTATCGTTTTGTTCTCACCACTTTCTGGCTTCAACACAAAAGGTACCTCTTCCGAATTTCGTGTTCCGTGCTTCTGCATTTGTTTTAAAATAATCGTTATTACTAATTATTGAATTTTAAAATGTATACATTTATATTTGAAGTAATATAACATGTAATACAATTATATACTCACCATTGTATTCTTTCTCTGCATTTTATAGTTTTTTCCGTTACTAGTTGAAAATAAACAGTTGAAAGTCTGCTAAAAAATATCATTGTCTTACCATCAGAATTTTAACAAATAAAGTTATCTGTGATATACGATAAAACTAAAGTATAGTGGAAGCTGTACCTATACTAGTCGTGCAACTCTTACAGCACACGCGTCCTTGGGCAAAACGTCTGTATTCGACGTTAACATACAACATTTACAGGTTTTTTACTATTAAATGGATCACAAAATAAGAGGGTTACAGTGTGATTTAAGCCTTACGTTTGCGATACTGCATACACATTTTGAATTGTAAAAAATTCCAATGGTTATACGTAATGTGTTTTCATTTATACAAATTTCTCAGTGGCATCACTTACACCTAACTTGCGTAGTTTGTACATTTCGTAAGGTGGCTCCCGACGTAGACGTAGGATGTATGGGTTGAGAAGACGCACTCGCCTGTTGGAGCCGTCGAACACATGCTCGATCGGGATATACTCGTCGCTCAAACTTTGCTGCGAGTAAAAAGAATGAAATAATCTCATAAAACGATACGACGATACACAGAAATTATGACAATACGTACATCAGAAGCGCTTGACATTTTGATTGTAAGCGCCAATTTCTGTTTGCAATCTTGCAGACAATTGTGTTTGAACAGCTCTTCCCGCTGAAAACGCGATGTTTCTGTTCCATACTGTAATTGTTTTTCCTGAGTAAAAAAATAAAAAAAAACCTTAAAATTCTCAAACCTTCATTCTACATTTGTATGACAAATGATATCCCTCAATTTAGTTTCAATACTTACGGTAGATGCTTTCTGTGGTTGAACTAATCATTTTTAATACTTTCAATTACACTATAGATACCTAATATTATATAAGTTATCGTACCTGTATGTATAAAACAGTAGTTATTACTTGTCCAATTTATTTTGAATATGTTTGAAAATTCTCATTAAAATTTTTCTGGTGCGCTAAACGGAGGACTGACACGATTACTGCTACATAGATCGGTAACGATATGTTTTAGGCCATACTATTTTCACATTTAAACTACAAATATAAGCAGTTTTACAAATGTCGTAAATAAGAAAGAAAGATTTCCATTCAGTTGATGTAACAGCACCTACATTTAATTTGCAGTCAATAAACACCGCCCTAACTTTCACTTCTGAACTGGCATTGTGAGCGGAGTCATCTTTTGAAATACTGCTGTGAGCTGACAATATGAGCAATATGACAGATGTTCCTGCAAATATAAGCCTACATTATATATTTTTGGATCAAGAAACACTCTCTAAGTATATAGCGTGTGCATAATTATATACCGTCTTAAAAAAACTATTTACCTATTGTTTTCAAGAGAATTTCAGAACTTAAGTTGTCCATGACAATTTACATATATAGAATAGACCTCTTATAAACTGCAATAGAGAAAGTAAACGATTACTATATTTCGTATACTGGTTTTCAGCTGTTATCTCATAATTATTTGGAGTAACATGTCTTTCACAATATCCATCATAAAAATGTCAAGTCAGAAAAAATAAATGTATACTTTACATACTTTTTAGTAGATATATACTTAATGTTTATTAAACTAATAAATTAAATAATTGAAATCACTTACTCAACCCCCATCACAAAAATTACAAAAAGTGCCTGGTATAATGGTTTTTTAACACTTTAGTGCTTCAGGTAGTGTTTATAGTATTATATTCCTTAGGCAGATTAGAAAAAAATCCACTTTTAGTGTTGCCAGTCAATAGTCTAGTAGACAGTAACCTCAACCAAGACTCAAAATTCTAATGAGGTTCAATTCTATCGATCCTAGTGACACTATTGTAAGAAATAAACAGGATTACCACATTTTGTGCTATCGAAAAGTCAACCATCGATAGATTGGCAACACCACTTGTTACTGGTTTCTATTTGTTTATTGCCAAACCCGCCAGGAGGGCGCAAATAGAATAAATTGCTCTATATCTCTTTAACTGAACATACCTAATATATGCACATTTTGATTGTTCAATATTTAAAAAAAACTAACACACTTGTTAATTTAAGAATCAAACCACACAATTTTCTAAATCATTTATTTTCCAGATTGATAATATTACTTATAGTTCACAATGTCACAATTCAAATGAGAAAAGGAAATACTTGATGCTTCATTATTTTAAGTCTTCATAAAATAAATATTTAAGGAATCTAAGCTAATAGGTAACAACTCCCTTTCTCATTTCAATATTTTAATATTAAGTTTACAAACACTGGATTCATAAGTGACATGTTATGTTGTCACACTGATTGCAATAATAAAATACTGGATGTTACAAATCGCAATGGCAACACTCGCAACATATAATAGGATAACCGTCAGTTATGAATTCAGTAATCTAATACAATCCAGAACTAGGCTGCGAAACTATCTACCTGATTGCAGCTTTGTTCTAATTAAACAAAAAGACCTGACCAATATATCACATTTATCATTAATTACACGCGTGCTTCACGCGTCAAACATCTATAAAACGTTTCTTTTTTCAAAAGAACCGACGGGAATTGATCAGATCTCCTTGCGAATACAATTACAATTCACTTCACATCAACACAACACATACTATATCATATTACGAAATTGAAACGTTCATTTGGCGGCGATGCGATCGATTATTTTAAAGGTCAGATAAACGTAATTCTCATTTAGTTTTGGTATAATAGGAGGTATTCGCCAACTCTAAGCAAACCAACATCATCAAAGAGTATCACAACATTGACATATTAATTTGTAACAGCAAATCCTTTAATATTAGGCATCAACAGTTAGGCTCTATACGAATAGGTAAATATATATTAACCAAATATGACTGCAACTTAGGTTTGTACAAACACGGAGAAATTTTGAAAAGGAAATTTGATTATTTATTTTAAACTGACAGTACTTTATAATGCAGTGCCATTTTTTATTCAATGAGAGACATCCGCCGCCGAAAATTATCGTTTTAAGAAATGTCTTTTGTTCTAAGTTACTTTTCACTACATATTTCGTAATCATTATAAATATTAAAGTACATCTCTAAGCGGTTAGATAATATCGACAATGTAAAGTCGATGGATATTTATATGATTAAAGTTTAAAAACATCCAGAAACTACATTACTTTTATAACCCAAGAGCAAGAAAGGTTCAGTATTGAGATCTACAATGTGTATAGAGCTTATAAGAAAATAATATTTTTCAGTCTAGAAGACCTCGAAACAAAAGTACAAAAACCAGTCATACTAATTCTACAAAACTACTACACTCTAATTTTTAGCCCTCTGGGTCTGTTGATGTGTAAGTTGCGGCTTTGCTTGTCTGAAAAAAAAATCAATGTAATGACGACGCTCAAGTGAAGAGGAAATTAATATTCCAATAGATTATAATAACATAAAAGTGTTTGATAATAGCATTTACCTCGCAACTGTCATAAAACTGCATGGCGGTGTCCGCGTCGCCGAAGTTGATGGTGATCGTTTTTTCGACGGCATCGTTGTGTGTGTAGTCCAGGCCCGACCACGAACAAGAATCACCATTCATCTGTAAATGTATTCAAATGATTATAAAGAAAATTTGCAATTAACAAATAATTTGTAATAATACTATGTACAACTTTAAACAGACGCGTGCTCACACTGTGCATATACTTGTCAAACTCGAAGTTTCATCGCCTTTTATTAACATTTAAAGAATGATCGCCACATTGGACTGGAAATGGTGAGTAAATCAATGAACTTATATTAGAGAAAAAAAGATTAGAACTGTTATATGAGTACTACATAATACAGAAAAAAATTGGTAATCCAGAAAAAAGTTATGCAACATTTATATCATTTTCTGGAAAATAATTATTATTAACATGAACACAGGCTTTAAAGCGTATATTAATAAATAAACGTTCCGTTCTGAGTTATCAGACGAGAAAAGTCCAGCTCACTAATTTCTAAAAACAAATAAATATAACTTAATGGTTGCGTTTACTACACTGTTTTAAATTGCTATACATTAAATAACTAAAGGTTATAAATTAATGCATCTTAATGATTATTTTATTTGCATAATATCAATCCATAACTACGGTTTGTAAGTTGACATTGTTTCATATGGATCTTATAATTATGTATTGTAAGGTAATGAGTATAATATAATAAAGACATGTATATTAGTTTTCATTTAATTAACTGAGCAAAATTGGCTCACCTGAAACTCGGTGTCGGTGTTTATAAGCGTGTCGGCGAGTATCTCGCCCGTGTTGGAGTCGGTGACGAGGATCTTGGGCGAGTAGAACTCCTGGTCGTAGGAGACCTGCACGTGCGCGTGCTCGCACGTGACGCACGCCTCGCCCACCTGCACTACCGCCGCGCCGTCGCAAGCATAGTACAGGGCCGATTCTTCATCCTCCTACAATACCCCAATCATATTAAATAGTCTTCTAATATTCTATGAATTAATACAATTTCTTGTTTTTTCAGTATCTTAATTCCATTATTTGCAGAAAGTCATAGATTATCGTATGGCAATAATACATACATAATAAGCAATTTTTATAAATGAGCATTACAAAGTTTTTAATCATTGACTAATGTGATCAATAGACTTTTTCGTTAATATACCTCATTGTAATATCCCTCAGAATTATCATAATCATGATCATAATCTTCGTCGTCTTCCTCATTGTCATCCTCATCTTCTTCACCTTTCTTGTCATCTTGTCTAACTTGGAATACCTGTCTGAACATATCTTGTTGCGATTCCTTGTTGAACTGATTGTTTTGAGTAGAATCTGTATTGAGTGCTTGGTAACTTGTCTGTGGCTGTTCGTTTGATGTGACGACTGCCTGAGAATGCTCAGTAACTTTCGCGGAAATATCTTTGTCTACTCGTGCGCTGGTATCTAAATGCTTTGGTAATCTCAACGGAGCAACCTCTGAAGATATTGCTTTTGTCTTCTCCGTAGTCTCCTCGGGCGCAGCTTGTAATTTCTGTTTAAATAGGAATAAGTAGTTTGCTAGGTTAAGTCTATAAAAAAGAAGGTATTTAAAAAAAAAAATGAGTTTTTTAAACATTAAAATCTATATATATATATATATATATATATATATAGGAGATTTCCACTTATATACTCACTCATCACGA
>DWDX01001698.1:0-17553 GCA_018245675.1 Agara michaeli | reverse complement strand
ATGAAGAGAGTGATGAATGTAGACGAAGCGCGTCAGGTTTGCAAGGACAGAGTTATTTGGCACTCGGTGCTTTCTGCTTACCCCGTTAGGGACCTGACGTGATGGTATGTTGTTGTTGTTTTACTCAAATTTGTAACGGATTATATAGAACTTTGAAAAAAAACACGGTTTTTATCTTTTCCTATTTTTATATTTGTAAACTGTATTCAACAATACTGGAAATTATTTATTTTGCTATTCTTATTTTGTATCTTCTTTGTCAATCAATCTGAGTTTACTACTGTACATATATGCTTCTATAATTTCTATTTCCTACCTTTTCTAAGCACGTACCGCCTACCTTCTATTCCGCACCTTTTTCCTTTTTTTGCAATGCTAAACAGTATGTGATAAAAAGTATTTTTTGTTTGTTAAACATTGTACAGTCAGAGGTGACATCATTTGAACCCAGATTCCCGGGGTGACAGCTAACCGAACTCGACCACTACGCCATCGTAGCGTCTACCGATTAAAGTCTACTGAAGTTATTAAGTCCCGTTATTGCTGAATCAAATTATTATTCTTAGTTAAGAGCATCGAAGTGTTGGGGCCAAGTTTTGTATCGAGTCGCATATCGGAGCGCTGACGGCAAATTTGTACAGAATTAATTATGCATTTACTTAGGGGAAATTCGTTACCAAGTGTATTGATTTTGTTTTAACAACTCAACAAAAGTTATTTACATAACAAACGTGCCGACAAAAAAGCTGCCAAGTTTTTGACGACAAAGTGTTTTTTAATGTTATTTGTGCTTAGATTAAAAACAAACTTTCCCGCTGGTGGCTAAGCGTTAATTATATTAAAAGAAGTGCTATTTTAGTATTATCCAGTTGTTCGAACGTTCTTTCAGAGCTACTGTGATTTTACTACAGTTTTAATCCAGGGTTTCGGATTTCTCACCTCTCCCGGGATCGATCTTTCTTTTTCGTTATGTGTGTTTTACGCTAGAATATCATTAGCTATACCGTTAAGGGAAATATGCGTAAGGGTGTATGCTTTTTAAAAAATGTCTATGAAATCACACCCTAAAGCCTGGATCGAGGGATGGGAGATCGTGTGCGATTTAATTAGGGTTCCGTGCGATGAAGTCAAGGGCGACAACTTGTTTTGCATAAGGGTTTTGTTGGTCCCTTTATAAACGGTTACAGTGATGGCTTAAGCATTTCAATATGACTGGACTAGTTTCGGGCTTAAGAGACTGTTTATCGGACTAAAGCAATACTGCAACATGGCTGGTTTTCATTCATTTTTTGTTATTGAAAAGAGCATTGGCAGTTTTTTTTTCGCCAGCTTTTTTAGCCTGATCGACGCGCACATACGAAGTACGATGCCTAAAACATGACCTTCATTGAGCGTGTGTATGTACCTTATACAATGAATAAACCAATTTGAATTTAGAATGAATTTGAATTTGCTTCCCTGTGATAAACGTAGTCGAAGCACGCCAGGTTTGTAAGGACAGAGATATTTGGCACTCTGTGCTTTCTGTCTACTACTACTTTCTATCCACATATTCCCGCGATCGTTTTTTTTTTTATTGTATGAGAGTAGCGAACGAGCTGGCAGCAGTCACGAGTGACCACTCCCGCCCGTGGACATCTGCAACCGACCTCTAATAGGGTTGCAGGAATGGGACTTTAGTAAAATTAGTCCAGTTAGTGTTTGTTAGAGTAAGTGCAGTTAGTAATTGTTAGTAACTCCTCTGTCAGAGGTCGGTCACAGATGCGTCACTACTCTTGAGGACTGAGATGGTCGCCTGTGGTATACGCGTGGACCGGCAGCCACACCCTTCACACCGAAACATAAATTGTAAAAACAATTGCTTCACGGCAGAAATAGGTGTGGCGGTGGTACTTCCCCGGGCGAACCGTATACAGGTTCTATTCTTAAGTATATTATAAATTCGAAAGTAAGTTTCAATCATTTTTCACCTACACAATAGAAGGAAACTCTTACTTAAGCTTCTGCGTGATGATGGTGTTCGTGGATTATGCAAATTTTCAAATATGTTATATTCAACAGGTGGCAAATTTCATTAACATAATATGTGTATATAGATCTACATGTAATCGTATCTAATGTGCTCAGTTTAATTCCCACAGTTATGCAACCACCGAACGTTACCGCGCCGAGATAGGAAGAGGCGTGACATTTAACGGATTTGGGTAAATCAATTCGGTGCGAGGCGCAAACATTACCCACGTCAGCGCAAAGCTTGGACCGACGTGGGATTGTTTCACATAAAATTGATTTGAACCCTATCTAAACGACATAAATTTCGGGACGCACACAATATTTCAGAACGTTCAACACTGAACCCATCGGACACTGTTGTCACAGAAAATACAGCGAGTGCGACGGCCGAGGTAAATATGCTTTGTCAGATATCGTACGGAGGATATTCCGAGAATTTTTTGTTTGATCTACCAAATCACTTCATGGATATTATACTTTTATTGACATTCACTTACAAAAAATTCATATAATATCGTATCTTCTTCCTGTTGTTTGAAGTATAAACGATGTTACATACCATGATATATTGACAGTTTTACTACACTTGTATACACCGACACACCTATAAGTATTATAAAGAACCTTCGGCAAAAAAACTACGATTAATTATTCCATTATTTCCACACGTCTCATTTTCAAATCAATTTTTATCCGAATGATATAAAATTTCCGAATACTCTTATATATATTATTCATTTTCAATGAATATTTCATTATTCAAAAGAGTTCTAGGTAGTCGTTATGTTAAATTGTTTGTCACATTATAATACTGTGCCGTAAATTTACCAATAATCTCGACTTTTGGATACAATATTTCTTTGTACAATCAGCATTTTGTAGGGATTTACAATCAACTATAATACAATACACGACTATTCAGCTTGCAATAATTTCAAATGAACCAAAGTCATGTTTTAGACTTCTTTCATTTTAGGATCGTAGCACTTACTGATGTGGGTATATCAACTACAATATTTAAAATTTTGTTTAACTAGACAGCAAAGCACTACAACAAAAAATAATCAAGTCTTTATCCATAGATATAATAAAATTAAATAAGTAATAACTAACCTAAAACTCACTTTTAAGATGCAATAATTATTTAGTTATAAGGCTGGTATTATTAAATAATCATAAGTTATTGTTCCGACCCTTGCATTGGCCCACTGCTGGACATGGGTCGCCTCCGATACTGAGAGGCTTTCCGAGCATAGTCTACCACCCTGGTCAAGTGCGGATGTACAGACTTCGCACAACTCAGAAACATTATAAAATACCCAAGGTACTGTATAACATACTCAAGGTTTACGGTATAGGTTTCTTGACCATGTTTCCTTTCACCGTTATAGCGAGCGATATGAAAACTTTTAACTTGCAAACGGCATGTAATTTTGTAAACCCTAAATTACGTATCAGGATTTGCACCCGTACCCCGGATTTGGAGGCTGCATTTCTAGTCACAAGGCTATCACTGCTGATCGGACACGTTGAAATATATGTAGGTATATATAAGTGTATATCCAAGAAGTCACTCTATTCAATTACCTTAAACAGCGAGACCAGAAACTGCTGAACTTCTCCATCTATTCAAACACGCTAGATGTATAGTGCAATCCAATTAATCCCAAAGTTTTAATTATTCGGTATTAAGCGCCACGCCATATTATAGTCGTGGGACAGGGCTGTCACAAGGTTTGATGTGCTAAGGTAAAAGCTATAATTATTTGTTCAATGTATATAAACTTGCTGTTATGTGGCTTATTCATGCGGCACCCAACGTAACAACACTGTGGCTCAAAACTGTTATTTTTCGCGTGATAGCAGAGTAGCTGAAGTCGAAAAATATTTAGAATTGGAAAAAAGACATCAATAAACGACAGCATTGGTATTTGTTTAGTTTATCACAAGTAAATCTATGTACACCTCTGAATAACTTCAGAGTAAAAATCAATCAAGGTGCATAAATACTTATGACACTTGAACGAGACAACCCTAGGCATGGGGTGCGAGGTAGTGAGGGGAGCGCGTGTCCGTCAGTTGATCCGATCGCTGGAAGAGCTGATTGATGACGCCGATTAGTGATGCCCAACCCGGGCCCGAATAAATTGTCGACCGTTTTTTGCTTCGCCAACCCGTAACGCTTTTTCGCATGTGGAAAATTTAATGAGAATCGCGATTTTATGATGGCGGGCGTTCTTGCTGGCCGACAAAGATTTTAACGCACGCGCGCAGTGTCATTTGACCAATAGCATTTCGTGTGGGAACTGGAGTGAATCTGAAAGATTTAACAATTCGTAGACAACGATTGGAATCGTAAATGTAACATCAACGTAACATTTATATACATATGTAAATGGGCATACGTACATATATGCATTTCAAAAACATCGATAACAAATATCAGTGCGGCTGAAACTATTATTCAAATATACCTCACTGAAATGTCGAGTCATGAGCGGCCACCTCCATTTAAGAGTTGAAATAATTTCAGCTTTACGCTTCATGTATTTTCCATAATAGAACATGAGTGAGCGTTTTCGATTTACCAACTTTCACAATGCTGTTCGCAGCTAAAATAGTATTAGATACTTTTTTTTACTGCTAGTAAACACCGTTGAAGACTATTGCTATTATTATATTACCAAATACGATAGTATTAGCAAAGCCTGAAGTAATTATATCAATGTTAATGACCTACTGTATGATATGTGCGAAGATTTTTGAAATCTATGCCATATTCAACTTGACTCGCAGTGCACAATTCATTGATGACTTTTAAAACTATACATAATGTTACAATTGAAAGTTGCAAGTTAGAAATGTAATTAGCTTCTTGGAATTTTTAAAGTAATAAAAACTAAGATTCACAAACGTAGTACCTTATCGTAGCTAGCTAACAACAATCTCACGATAGGTACTCGCATACAAAATAGTGGCTACGTGCTAACGATACGGCAGCTTGCAACGTAAACTATAACATCCGGGAACGTATCAGCGCTTGAGTAACTCGATAATAAATCGCAACCTTGCCTTGGAATTAGGCGCACCGAGCTTTATAGGCTAAGTTATAAACAGAACCTACTCTGGGACGGCGATTGTGTAATAATAGGCTTCCGTTTGCGGCATTCAAAAGACTTGATTAAACAAGTTTTGGTAAAAGAAAAGCTGTTTTGACGTGGCACGTGTAATGTCGAGTTTGGACCAAAGTTAAAATGTTCTGATACCAAGACTGTCTTCGTATTTTGTCGGCTCTATTTATTTAGCACTGCCCTATGCTATTCCTGTAGTAAACTCTCGCCTCTCTGCTACACTTAACATCTTCTGCTTTATGAATGTGTTAAGACAGTTTCCCACGGTGTGTGATATTACGGACGGACGCATACCAGGCCGCAACATCTGAAAACTAGCGTCTGTAGAAACGCAGGCCCGTCCATAGCAGTATGCCCGATCAGCTACGAGTCGGCAACTTTAAAGGTACCTGCTGTGCTGACTCACTTACAAAAACAAAAAAATGTGTAAACCTATTACCTTACTGCACCACTACAGTGAATAGTCCAAATACTCCCAATCATTTGTAAGCTACCAAATTTAAGACGAAGAAGTCCTTAATATAAAATTCTATAGTAACTCAACGGGGCATTTAAAATAATTAAAAAATGTGTACAAAAGTTACGCGTGGGTAAAACATACTTTTATGCCAACGTGCTCAGTGAAAATGGTTGGCGGGCGGCCAGGCTTATTATATCGAATCGAGGGGCGAATAGATAGCAACGGAGAGTCGTGTCTACATTCTCCACACCCCTGAGCTTCCAATTCAGTGCAAAATAGGTAGCGGTAGCTAGAAAAACGTTTCGCTAATATGTCATTTACATTCTCGGCATTCAAATACATGCATTATTTAAACAAACATAATCGTTAACAAATAGCAATCAAACATGTATTTTATACATAATATCAACAATTTTAATTATCTAGTAATAAATAAAACCTTTAAGAATACAAGAATAACCGTAGTTTAACTTACTATTGAGATTGACTTCGATCAGTCCTTCCCCAATAAATTCAATGATACCTATATGCAGCTCAACATTATGAATGTTCAGCATACACAGCTACAGTGATAATAATAAAGCAAGGGCAGTGTCTGTAGGCGGCTGCTCTACTCACCGCCGGGTGTGCAGTGCGCGGGCAAGCTCGCGTCGGTCGCGTCCGGTGGCGCGCTCGCTTCCGCAGGACGCGGCGCGTCTTCAGCGACGCCAACGTCATCCTCTGGCGCGCCAATGCACATTATATACAAAAGATATTATTTATGAGTAAACTATTATGACACCAGCTCTCGCAGAATAAAAACGCATGTAGTGTCGCTCAGAATATATGTATATTCGTACACTATAGATCAACACGTAATTAGAGTCTTAAATTCGTAATAATCGTATAATTTAAGATGGGTTCTTGCTATGTTCGTTACGTTACAAAATACGAAATTACTAAAGTTACTCAATGTTTTATAGCAGAAAAAAATGAGACGATAGTAAGAATATAATATAATATAATATTACCACCGGGATCAATACATCCACTTAAATCGCGAAGTAATGCTTTAGCATGTTCTAAGGCATAATGAATATTATTGTTATTTGCCATCGGGAGAAGTCGATTATAGAGAGTTGATAGATAATATTTATCAAGTTAATTGAATTACAATAAATATTATATTATTATTAACATTTAACAACTAATATTAGTAGGATTTCTTGACATTGATGTCAATATTTTTTGGAATTCATAGATAATAACACTGTATGGAGTATATGCGATATAATAAATATGTAATAAAATAAATGGAGGTAATAAGTGGGGGGATGAATTTTAAGTCACTAACCTATCTCTACTTGGTATTATAAATAAAAATCTCTAAAAAAATATGTCCCCGAACAGCATATAATAATTATAAAAATATTACTACTGAGCGATTATAAAAATATTACCACTAATATTTATAATTCGATTGACGTTTGATGATTAAGTGAATACAACTCTGCTCAGTTTCGAAATTTCTACGCGAATAATTAAAGTTACGCCTAAAATTGTTTAATTTCTTGGCTATTCTACTTTCCAAGTCAAATGATGGATGCGGATCGCTTTGATGTTAAATATTAATTGATTTTATAAATATAAATCACGGTGAATGTCAGGAAAATTTGAGATCCGGCCGCTTTGCTGGTAATTTACATAGTAATTAATCAGTCGTCTAATGGAAGGTGTTTCGTAGTACGGAGCGTCCCTTAAAATAAACTATTTATCGTTAGTTATATTTTCGTTGCCGCAACGTCTAGTAACGAAGGTCTTTATGAATATAATATGAATATACATAATAGTGAATCATAGATACAAATTCATCAGATCTGAGTACATAAATAATAAGGAAGCACGATACTGCTGAACAAGATTCATATTGGCTTTTTAGCGAAATAAGGTTGAAGACATTATTATTATTCTAAATATTGAATACATACACGATTGTCTAGTATTATACCTATAGTGGCAGGAAATTTAATCATATTTTAGTCTGTACAGCCTATGAAGGCTATTCTTGTCTCCTCTAACATAGAGAATAAGACAATTAATGTATTATTCAATGTGATACATAGCACATCAACAGCACTATTTAAAAAGTTAAAAAGCAACATTTAAAATTCTAATCCAGAAACCGTCTGCTTCGTCGTCTATGCTATATTCAGTGAAATAGAAAAAAAAAAAACAAAATTACATTTGCGTAAATTAATATTTATGGCATTTTTACTTTTTCCTTTTTGGAGGCATTATTAATGTCATTTTTTCCCATTCATGATATGAAGCGGAACGGAGGCAATTTAAAATGAAATACGAGGCGGCATACGTTTCCCGCGTTCTTCGTGTAATTGACTGCGCCCTAATGAAACGTCATTCAGCGGGACGACGTAGCCGTTTAGTGTTCACTGCCTTTGTACACTTTTATGTTACTATTACAACTGGTGTAGTGTAACAGCAATGACCCATAAAGCGCTAACAGAAATTTATGCGAGAAAAACTTAACTTAAATCGCCTTAATGGTAAATGCAGCCTATGCATTCTCGTGTTATTTGACGCGTCGTCGGAGGTAGTGCACTTGACATAATTTTTAGGTTAATTAGAATTTACACGCCGTTATTTATAAATCATGAAGTCTGTTAAAAAACAATATTCGGTAGAACGGTCTGATCGCAACCCAGATTCTAAAACGAGTACTACCTTTTTATTTTATTTAATGTCGAACATCAATAAGCAATTTGTACTTCTCATGTCAAAACCTCCACGCTTTCGATAGATCTACCATCAACACTAAAACGGTATAATTCATTATTATCATTGTTGTATGATTACTAAGAAATACACAAGATAAGTACAATTTGTCTAGGTTTATGTAAGAACCTTATCAGCAACTAATAATGCAATGAAAACTTAAAGTATAATATAGCACAAAATATAAAACAAAACTTCCTTTACGCTTTAAAAAGAGCCACCGCAAAATTTACAAAAGTTAAGTTTCAAAACGACGAAATCGTTAAAAACACATTAAAATGTTCCTTTTAAAAATCTTCGCCGGTTCATAATTGCAAAAGAGCAGGTGAGAGCTAATAAACACAACGGCTTTGTCCTCTTAATGAGCTTTTACGGAACGACTTAGCCGTGCAAATATAAATAAACAGCTATTGTTTCATCAGGCGGATGAAGCGACCGTTTCTTTCACGGCCATCGTAATATGTTCTGAATGCTCATTATGTTCCGTTGTATACAAATAATATACGAGCAATTATTTCACATACAATAAACACAATTCTTCGTATCAAATTTAATTTGAAAGCTATATAGGTTATCTAAATAATGTAAATTCTGTTACCGGTAAAATTATATGTATAGGAATACAAGAAGCAATCACCGGAACTTTGCGTTTACTTTCTGTGCACTAATTCTAGCACAGTCAATGAAAAAACTGCCAATATTTATCGGTGCCCTATTTGTACTCTTCTTCGATTTTTAATATACCTTAAAAAAAAATGTTATAACTGCAATGCACATGTAAAGCATTATTTGAAATTACGAAATATTCCGTAAGACCTTTTCTGGCTATTCTCTATTTTGGCTGCCATCCTTTTCACATCCTTGTGCTCGATCAGTCCTGCAACCGCAGACCTGTGTTCAAATGCAGGAGACCTAGAGCATTGACTATCACTCTGCACCAGTTCCGATTGGATGAGATACGGGTCAGTAACCAACCTAACTGTTCTAACTGTTGCTTCTATTGAACGTTGATGTTTTAAAACGCGATGAAGACGATTATTACCCAAAGATAACAATCGGGAATGTCTGCTTAACGCGGCTTAATTAGCTACCAGTGGTCACGAATGGTCATCCAATTACCGACCACGCTCAGAGTTGTGCACGGTTTTATACAGATCGCTCGCGCAAGGCAACGGCCGCTTCCTCTTAAGAATTAAATCGCCAAAACTTTCCAGTTATTTTTTTGCTTAATGTTAAAATGTAGACTTTTCGACTTTTATTGTCGCAAACTTTCATACTTAACTTTTATTTAATGGAAGTTTTATGACGTAATCCGTTTCTCTTCTAAAGGTTTCTTTTGAATTATGTACAGCTAATGCTTATTTGTACGTTTTGACGAAAACTTTTTGTTTAAATTCCATTTTGAGAGGCGAAGTTCTACGTGAAATATATTAATGTTTTTAACTAATTGCACCCAGAATTACTTACAACCGATACCTACAATATACGCGTGAAGCGTTACGTTCGCTCGACCATCCGTGTCACTTTTTAATGCGACTACTAGGCGACTCAACCGGATGGACGTCTATAAGCGCGTGTAGAATTTGTAAGACAACACAAACTATATTAAACACTCTTCCTACCCATATGTAAATTAGGAAAGACTGTATCGATTCCACCGTTTCAATTTTCCTGTTGTTAAAACAATTACAATAATCAATAACAGTTTAGGAATGTGAAAGCACTTTCATTGCTCTTCGTCATATACATTCCCCGTTTCTATTAGGACGCCGCAATTGTTATCGACGTACGCCACTCGCCGGTGTTATCGGACCGCGCATACGCGTAAGCCTGTGAACGTACTCCGTGATAGGTGCAGACCAACAGCTTAACGCTTAAACCTGTATTGAAATGAACCTACGAGAAAATATAAGTAAATCATGACGCAATAAGGTAATAGAATCCAAGAAAAAGACAGTTTTCAATATGAGAAATAAGGTTTCGATAATAAAGTGCCACGAATAAAGAAAACCAAGGATGTTAGACTATTTCTGGTCGAGACCGGAATCTATTTAAACTCGCCTCTTTTTGAATTCCATGATCAGTTATCTGGCCGAATCTTGGGCACAGGTCGTACTGATTTCAGACCCGACTGTTCATAATTTTTATACCGTTGTAAAGATTTCAACCAAATGTGTACGGTCTAGTAAGGTGTGAATAAGCACACAAACGTGAATAGACACCTTTTACTACATGCATGTGCTACATCCCAGACTGCACCTCAATTACCATCAGTTGAGTTCGTTGTCAAACGGTATCCTATTACTCAATGAAATAAATCTTACGTAAACTCTACGCCAATTCGCTTCGAATCAGCCTAGTAGAATGTCTTCCAGGTCTCGATCTTGCAGGAAAGATGCCGAAGATACTATAATATACTTACATACTTAAAGAAGATACCAATTAGATGTACCTTACCACTTTCGACGATTTTACAGAGCACTCAAACACGGATGTGGAAGACCGAGAAAAAGACCTGGATGTAATTGGATCTCTCGAACCTTTTTTGATTAAAGTGTTAAACGTTACAAAAGTTACTATTTCAGAATATAAGACTATTAACAATATAAATGCCCTGGATGAACAAACACGAGAAGAGTTGAAATTGGAGAAGTGCCTCACGCCACAGCTAATTCTATTTGACATACGCATAATATTATTTGCATTTACTTATTTGCACTTACTCGTACATGTCCCCCAAAATGAAAGTAGTGTGGGGGACCAGTGTGAATGCCTATTTATTTAAATCTCCCCTCCCCGTCCACTACCAACCAAATGTTCATGTAATCGATCCAGACATTCGGATATTACCACACACGCGATGTTTCAATACAAATAACATATCCCCGATCCCCAGACCACGTAATCCCGCCTGTACGTTGGGACTTCCGATAGGTCCCGACCGTCCGCAATAGTTTACAACTTATGAACGTCTCGCTAAGCTTTGTAAAGAACTAGTTGCTAAGGAAAATTCGCTTTGAAGAAACTTAGTACTTTTATGAAAACTTCTTAAACTCACTGCAAAACGTTAAGCAAAGTAATTATTTACACTCTATTAAATATTTCTTATGTGCAAACAATGATTGTGTCTGGTAAGTGCACAACAAAGACCTTTGACCAATATTCCTATCTGTACTCTTTATTCTCATAAAGGATGTAAAGAATTTTGATATACGTTTTCACATAATGTTTTCTACATGGATATATCATATACACGTTTTGCGTAAATTACTTGATGTATTAATTTACATTTTAGAGATTTCCATGTGTTTATGCCTTTAAAACGTTTGATCTCAGGAGCAGCCTGAGTGATTTCAGTACAGAGTGATTCATAAGATATGTTTTAATTTTAATAAAAAACAATTGCGTAAAGTATATTAACATCGCTTACGTCGAAAAATATCAGTAATCTGAGAATGTTTCATGCTTGTGCCGCTTACAACTTTGAATCGTGCAATCGTGGTTCTTGAAAAAATGAATGCAAGTGAAACCAACATGAATGTAAAACATTAAACATGAATAATTGTTTCTTCAAAATTATACACGCACTTATATGAAACCAGACTGGGTCACTAGTTCTTTGTTATAAATATGTAACTATTATATACATATGTATTTTCATAAATCCATCAATTTTAGAATTCAAAAAAATTGCACAGATTGAAACATACTTTTTCACTCGAGATATTCTAATACTACAATTAAACGTAACATCATGCCTGTAATCCCCTAAGGGATAGGCAGAGGAGTGTAGTACGCCCCCACATTTCACCAGTTACGTTTAAGTCCCACAATGAAATAGGTGGTGAGCCTACTACAATTAAAATTAATAAATAATTAAGGTTATCTATTTTTTAGTGACATGTGTGAAACTGACATGTACCGTTTACTTGCGAGATCCTTTTATTGTCAAAACAATACATACAGAAAGAATATCAATCAATTTCAGATCCAAACGAGTGCACGTGCGATTCTGTTTCACTGCGCCGCTAAGCTCTCCACTAAGTATTTATGTGATGTAAAGCCACTCCAGAGAAACGACCGTTTTAAACATATGAATAAAATCCCTATTTATATTCTAGCAGCTTTTACCCGTATTTCCCCTCTTCTATATGTATCTACATTTTTCACGCTGGAATAAATCTATCTTTCCAAGTTCAGTGAAATAAGATATCTATCTGCAACGTGACTATTTGTTTATTTCCTGTCTTACTGTCAATAAATTAATTGTCTTATATATTACCATTTATATATGGTTGCAGTGATCTCTCAAATGATTTGAAATATCTAGTCGCATTTAACAAAAATTCCCGAGTATTCTTTTAATAAACATTTGCTAATTATTCCAAAGGTACTCGTGACAACCTCAAAAAAGTGTAACGTAACATTTTCAATAACAAACATAAATACGAATAAGTCATATCCAAAGTAATCATTGAAAACTCTTCACGATATCTTTTCGTTTTAATCAACGGGAATTCATTTCGGGGTGATCTTTTCAAAAGCATTCATTGTAGCCCAGGTAAAGTAAAAACCCAGTGACAAATATAAAAATAAAAATAATGTATTTTTAAAATAAACGTGAAAATTACAAGTTCTTCACACAACTTATTATTTTTAACATCAAATAAGGATTTTCCAAGTGTTTATTTTTCAATCAGTCGAGTCGATTTTTTTACGTTACGACACGGTTTCTTCACCTCCCTCGGCTGGCGTAAACCAACATATTAAACACGTTGATGTGAGTAACTAAAACGGAATAAACGTTATTTTGTAAATAGTTAAAACCGTAAAAGTTATTATAACATGATGATGGTAATATATTAGATGATGATCTAATCACATGGTTTTGGACTGAATAGGGCTTATCAGAGGTACTTACTCAGACTTCAGCATTTTTGTTACTTTCTTCAATAAAATATTTAAGTAAATTATTAACTGTTGCCCAGCTGTTTCCTGTATTTAACTAAAAATATAACCACATTTTATTGTAAGTAAAGTTAAAGATAAAGTGGCGTAGAATATTAATAAGCGAACATACATAGCGTAATGAACGTGTGAATATTAATAAGCTGTTAAAAGCTTTCCTCACTTCCTTATTTCACTTCTCGTCACCTATAAGACGAGTCCCTAAAAGGAGTACAAAAAGTCAAGCATTGTTCGCTCCCGCTTTTTGCTCATCTTTCGACGAGCCGTGCATCTGACATTTTGTGTAGATAGATGAAACTCGCTTTTTAAATATCAGCCAGTTACTTGCAAATGACAGTTACTGTCTTGCCTTGAATTAGGTTTTTTTTATAAATCATCTACATATATTCCTCTATTTATGTATTTCTTTTGCATAATCAATATTATGTATTACAAATAAAGCAAAAACATGTGAAGTAGTAGAATTTTCTCACAAATCAAGTGTGGATATGCAAATACCTAAGCTTTAATTCAAGAAAACTAATCAAACTCCAAATTGGAATTTTCGTTATGTTCATTCATTACGAGTATATTGGATACGCGAATCTCGTAGTTTGTAAGACATTAATTAAAGGAACCTGCCAGCACAAGAAGGCGTCTTAAGATCAGATAACCTCCACACGTCCAAATTACATTGACCCCGCTAAAAGACTATTTAAATGTGGGATAAATGGCGCCAGTTGTTCGTTACGAAATAAATTCCAGCTACATTTCGACCGACTTTTACTAAAACGAAAACTATAAACGTTTAGGGTGTATAAATATAGTCATGCGGGGCATAAGCATTAATTTTATTGGTACTGAAGTAAGATTGCCTATCTTAAGCGGAAATAATCCGCAAACACTTAGGTATTCTTCATTTACCGCCCAAAAAAAAATATTTATAACATGAAATTTCCTATTAATACATAATTACGGTTGTCTATCAATACCTTGCATATAAAAGTAACTTTTATTAACCATTTTAAAAAAATAAACTGTGAAGCATACCTAATGCATAATTTTCAGAATTATACAATACAAACCACCTTTATAACCAGCTTCAGTGAAAACTACTACGAATCCTTACTGTTTTACCTCAATTACTCTGATATAAGCAATTCACAGCGAAGGATCAACGTATAATGGATTTCTTTAGGTATATACATACGAGTACATACAGCCGTCCAATAGATTAAATTAATTATAACAGTATAGTTTACCTACTTATTAATTAACGTTATGTAACTATCTTTGTTATGCGTAATCATATATATGCATAAAGGTTTGTTATTGAAGCAAATCCTTGACGCCAGATCGTATTTAACAGACAAATAAGTATTTTAAATGCTGGCTACGTCCAGCGGCCGGACAGGGGACGCAACCGCGGGACGTCTGATGTGCGATCCACCACGCTGTTCCAGTGCTGATTGGCGATGATAAAAGTGGCAAATCTGTTTGTCAGATATACCGTTTATAAAATTTGACGATTGTTACAGACTGGTTAACGTGCCTTGATCACTGACGATGAAAAATTTGTCTTCCATGATAATTCATCATGCAAGTGCCCTTTCAATATGGATCTCCGTGAAACATCAGGCGATAACGTTCCGAAACGCCGCTTTTCGTGTTGTTAGGTTATTTACGGAATGGTTCATTACGATGTCCTAAGACCTAGGTAATCTGTAAATGAACTACTCTACTCTCTCTCTCTCTACTATGAACAGTTAGAAAGACCACATCTATCTTCATTCAAAATATGACCAAATACTGTCAAGAACTCTTTTGTCACACAAGGCGAGTCCTGGATAACCCCAATAGATTGGTGTGAGCAGTACTGCCCCTTTCATACTCAATTTCCCTGTAGCACTATCTATGTGATAAAAAATTGAAAATTCGAATGGTACGCAACATACTGTCACCAGATATTTTTTCTCAAACACCAATTTTTATGGAGCAGCTTTGAAAACTTGCATGGGACATTTCAAAAAGGACGATGAAAACGATGGTGATTACATTGTTTATTAAGAATGAAAACTAGTTGAAATTTAATTGCCTCGATATAATTCAAAAGGGCGTCATAACTTGTCAAGTACCATAAAGGTCAAGGTTAAAGCTAATTAAGTGGGTAACTACATGTTTTTGTTACGTCATATATAAGATTACCTCTGTCGAAAGTTATGTAGCAACACGACAATGATATATGAAAACCATGTATTATATAGATATAAGACCGTATTTCATGCGCTGTGCCGTTGACAAATATCGGGGCGTTCCCATCGATCACGCCAATGAACGGGAACGGCTAAATTGATGAAGCATTTTTAGAATCCGACCCGCAGGATGTGAAATGTCGATAAAGTCCCGACGTGCGTAAGTCGTTACGTTTATGTTCTTATAATTCCTGCATATTAAATTTTACCGGTCAAATATTCAACAAATGTATATCTATATAATATATTTACTTTTCTAGTCAAGAATTAGAGATTAGTTTTTGTATAAGACCCATTGATTTTTGTTACTTTTATGATAGCGGTCAGGAACAAGTGATTGAGTTTTGTGTGTAATAAATGTTCATTGTTTAATGTTTCTTTTTTTGTTTCCTTAAATTATACAAATATTACAAAAAATTGCTTTTAAATTCTATGTCACAAAAAGTAATAAAAGAACTCGTCTGCGAAAACTTCATATCTGCAAAGTGAACGGAAAGTGCATTATAACTTGCACCTGCGAAGCTTAAACTCGAGACTTTCGAGTTCTCGAACTGTGGATAAACATTCACAAAACGTATCAAACCAGACAGAGTTATTCACTTCCGTGCAATAACAACGTGGTTTACTTAAAATACATAGCTACTGTTCATACAATCGCCTATAACTATAACACTTGATACCGGTTTCGGTATTTATTAACACACTAAGAAGATTTTCTATGATAATGACGTTTGGAACTGATTAATATTAGAACAGATACTGGAGAGACACGTGTTTCATCCACATCTTATTAACAGAAATATACAAACTAAAAACAAGTGTGATGATACATTAAGAGATACGGAATAGAAACAACAAGCGCCTAGGGACACTGACAAAAACATGTTTAATAATATAATGCGTGTATTAAGAAATATTTTTACGTTACTCTTTATGTATTTCAACTCGATGTATTTCATCAAGCATCAGCAAACACGTAATCCTTTCCCAAGGCGCCACTAAGTCGAACCTTAGTCTTTAATAATACTCATACAAATTACTGGAAAAGTCACCTGTTTTTTGAAATCGAGCAGGTTTTGGTGACTCCGCGGTCACTGCAAGTATCAATTAGGAACAAAATAAATATGTATATCAAAAGGAAGTTCGTTGTCTCTTCAGAGACATAGTGGTATTTATATTTTGCCACAAAAAATAATACTTTTGGTTCGATGAATGTTATACTGGAGTACGGCGTAAGTTATATAACAATATGATACATATAGAAGTAATCATTTTCACAATTTGTTACTACAACGAAGGGTAGCATCGCCCCGGAATATTTCGTTCGCGTCCATTCCTTTCAGACAACATTCCTTTCTTTAACAAAAAGCTACAAGACTATAATGAAGCAAAGGCACTTTTCTTTTCGTCATTTTGCACTTCAATTACGACAGTCTGCTGCGGGCGACGCAAAAACAGCAATGGCTTAACTTATGAATTCCATTGCGACTGCAGAGATGCTTCACTTCGATAACAATGAAAGGTGAACCATCTTCTGTCCAGATCTCCTATTTAGGTGGCATAGCATTTTGCTTAAGCGAAGGGATCGTGCGCTTGAAACACGGAATTTTCGCCAGAACAGCACCACGAATTGTCTGACCGACAGCTGTTTATGGCTACTATTGCAAAATATATTTTTCAAATATTCCCTATAATACAATAACGAATTCCGAACAAGACTGGCTGTCTTAGTGCACTAATCAACCTGCAATTAATGTGGAAGACTAGGACTAAAGGCAATTTCAAAATTTCATCACATCATACATGGCCCTTTATTTTCATTATTTTGTTTTATGATGAATGCTTTATACCTCTATCATTATGGTTCTAAAAACCCACTTGGTCTCCATTTAAAAATACAAGTGAAAGGTTGTACACGTATATTTATAAGATATTCATTTTTTAAGCACTAAATAAGTCCTTCAATGTCATTTTTGCC
>DWDX01001697.1:0-17555 GCA_018245675.1 Agara michaeli | reverse complement strand
ACTACTAGGAGCGAACTGATCGTTGTAGATGTCACTACTAGGAGCGAACTTATCGCTAATAACTACAAGGGACGAGCACAAAGATATATTAAATGTAATAAAAATGCCGTTTACAATATGTATTATGTTTATATTAATTTATTTCTAAATCCAGAGGCAAGGTAATGGGAGGATCCAGCTCAATTAATTCCCTCGCTTACGTCAGAGGAAACAAAATGGACTACGACAAGTGGGCCGACCTAGGAAATGTTGGATGGAGCTATAGAGATGTAAGTTATTAGAAGGGGAAAGTAAACGTACAAAATCAGACAGATCATCGAATACTAAGTATCTGATATTTTTATCTATGTATATCTTTATTATCTATGCTGTGGATGTATACTCGATTGCATTTTTTTTCTTTCGCTGTAAAAAAATAATAATAATTCGTATGGCTTATTCTTATAGAATTAGTGAACAAGGACTGCTTAAAATGTATATTTATTCATATTGCTATGCGATTTAAACAGGTTTTGCCGTTCTTCAAAAAGTCTGAAAGGAACATTAATATTGAAGGCGTCAATCGCATGTACCACGGAGTTAAGGGAGAACAGTTCGTCTCTAGATATCCTTACTTCGACAGACCTTCCATCATGTTGACCGAAGCGTTCCATCAGGGCGGACTGCCCGTATTGGATTTCAACGGGGCTCAACAGGATGGCACCATGCAAGGGCAAGCGGTCAGCTTGGACGGCGAAAGGGTGTCGACTAACAACGCATTTATCCAGCCAATCCGTTGGAAACGACCCAACTTGACTGTGAAAACAGAGTCAGAAGCCGTGAAGATCCTCTTCGATAAACATAAAACGGCTTACGGCGTTGTATACATGCATAAAAATAAGAAGTATACAGCGAGAGCTAGGAAGGAGGTCATAATTAGCGGCGGCTCGATAAACTCACCGAAACTGCTCATGCTTTCCGGCGTGGGCCCCCGGGAGCATTTGGAAAGTTTCGGGATTCCTGTCGTTGAGGATTTGGCAGTTGGCGAAAATCTGCACGACCACGTAACGTTCAATGGCATAGTCATAGCGCTGCCGAACAGAACGGCGACCACCGCTAGCAACGAGGAAGTAGTAAGACACATTTACGATTACGCAATCTCCGATATAAAGCGCGGTCCGCTGGCTGGAAACGGCCCGGTTTCGTCGATAGCCTTCATCAGGACCGAGCGCGGTCTGCCGGCTCCCGACATCCAGTACCAGGTGGACAACGTCATGTGGGAAGAATTCGTACGCGATCCGGTCACTACCACGAAAATTACAATATTCCCGACGGCTTTCTACAACGGCCTTTTACCGAGAACTATGAACTTGGTGCCTAAAAGTCGAGGAGTGCTTTTACTGAACTCGACCGACCCTAACGGACCCCCATTCCTGTACCCGAATTACTTCGGCGACGAGTCCGATCTGATTCCTCTGATAAAAGGAGTAAGATTTTTGCTAAGTCTAGAAAAAACTGAAGCCTTTAAGTCTAGAGGCGCTCAATTTGTCAAGATTCCTCTACCGGAGTGCAAGGATTACGAATGGGGTTCCGACGAGTACATCGTCTGTTTAGCTAGACAATACACCTCGACACCGTACCACCCTGTCGGGTCTTGCAAAATGGGCCCGAAATGGGACAAGAAGGCGGTCGTGGACCCCCGACTCAGAGTCTACGGTGTCTCTAACCTGAGAGTCATAGACGCATCTATAATGCCAATAGTGCCGAGAGGGAACACTAATGCTCCTTCCATCATGTGCGGGGAGAGAGGAGTGGCTTTCGTCATAGAAGACCACACAGGACATCAGTAATGAAGGTCTGTGAATGCGTTTGTGAAAATTAATGCTTCATTGAACTGTTTGATGTGCTTCTGCCACCAATGAATTCTGAAAACCTTACATTATATCCAATACTTATCTCGAAATATAAATCAATCAATTGCAATTTATTTTCATGAACTAACCCTTTGGTTCGTTGCTAACTGACCCTGATGCTAAGCGCACGTTTAGTTTAAGAAATGTATTTTATGTCTTTATATGTAAATACGTCATTTCGTTTGAAAGATTTAAAGCAAACCTTGAAAGTCATCAACTCGTTGAATTAATAAGTGATATATATAGCAAGATGCAAACAAAATTGTGTATTACTATCCATTATAATATTAGGTTGACTGTCTGAGATACTGAGCGACACGTCGTTCTGCCATGTTCATGATGGTCCACGTGGCCGGCACGCGGTGGGACAGTAAATATTGCATATCATATCTTAATTAGCCACACGTATAAATTTATCGCGTGTTACTTTATGGAATTACGATCTACATCACTCTCTGTAATAGTGATATCTTGAACGACCCGCACAAGGCCGCCTGTTCCCAAACTAGGCAAATCCGTTGCTATGGTAACACATTTGTGACCAATAGATAATTTTATACTCAAACTTCGAACTTCTCTATACATACGTACTGCTTTGTCTTACGGGAAGTATGGCTTGGAAATACAATGCGGGTTTTTTTTCATCAGAGAAACGCTGAATAGACATCAGATAATTATCGATTTATATTAAACGATGTTAAGTATATTTAAACATATTAGATTCTGGACACAACTAAATAGCAGCTTTGAATTGGGTTTATCATTTCATAATTATGTCGAAACAAAACATTTATGGTTAATCTTTTGTCAGTATAGAACAATATATTTAAAAGCGGTTTGCTCAATTTTATATCACACTTTCGGAGATAACTAGCGTTATACGTGGAGGCTGCTTTTTGGGGGTTTTAAATTAAATAAAACTTATTCACATTAATATTATTTTATTGAACTATAAAATTACAAATACATTTCAATAGTCTCATTTCATACTCCTTCTTGTTCTTCAAGTACAAAAATCTCAACGTCTACTCTTTATACACATGTAATACAGTAATTGGATTCAGCGCCATCTATCCACATTACACAATATCTTAGGAGTTCTCTTTACGTTCAAATAATAAAATTGCTACGGTTTCGCGGACTTTTACGAGCAAACTACAATATTATCCGAATTGCAATATCCTGGCGAGTTTTACATACAAAGTGCAATATTCTACAATATAAAGTATCTTAATGTAGGTATATTGACTGGATTTCTAACCAGTGAACTAACAATAGGGTAATTAAGTAAACGTAACAATTTTACAATCCTAAGACAAAGTAAGCCTAGCACTGACAACCAGGTAGCGTTTTATGCCGAGGCAAAGAAAAGTTGGAAATTTTCCAACATTAGACCGAAAATGGTCAATACTCTAATCCGTTTTTCATTCCCGGTGAGATCGTTCACTTCTCCGGCAACTTGATCACCTGGACTTGTGAATAGCCCCAGTTTCTTTCGCAGTGGTCTATCAAATCGCGCTCGGAATCTGATAGAATTGAAAGATCTATTTCTTGACTGTCGCTGAATGGATCTGTATAGGGATAGTGGACCAACACACAGCTGAAGTCAATCGAGGTGTTGTAGCACCCAAGCATCTTCTTTAATTTTGCTTCTGAATCCACCTGAGAACAATAGGAGAAAAAACATAAGTCCAACTCTAAAGTAAATAACGATCGTTAACAAAAAACCGTTATAAATGATATCTAAATATTTAAATTGTACCAATCATTGTCTAAAAAAATAGATGATCATTGAGAGGAATTCAAAATTTTAAAAATAAGAAGTCAATTATGGCTTTGCAACCCTGTTTGTAAAGATATAAGTTAAAAATATCTACCTTAATGACATAAATTTCATTTTCATCGCAGAAGGCTTGCAGCAACACCTCTTGCATGTGTGTCGCACTGTCCCCGGGCAGTGCCTCGGTAGTGAGGCAAAACAGGGCTCCATCGCTGTTTTTGGATAAGTACTGTATGGCGGGCAGCAGGCCTATCGTCAGCCTCTTCTCCACACAAGCCCTTCTCAGCACAGTCTTGATACACTGACTTATGGGACTGTAAAGAAGGAGAACAATTATAAGAAAGTGGTAACAATTTCAATTCTGATGAATATTTCTCTTTCAAGAGAATCGACACAAGGTCTTTAACAGACGGGGATATTTCCATGCATTACATATTACTTGTGTAATAAGGAGATACTAAGACTCGAACGATAAAAAGGTTGCACTGAGTATTAGAGAAATTTTATTTAAATATGAATAAACTTGATTTAAAATATTTATTGTATGGCAATTAGATCTAATGTCCAATCGAAATGAAAAAGTTACGCAAGTCGATTTCACAATATTATTTAACGTGACTATAATTCTCTAACAATTACCTTTTGGCGGCCATGGCGCTGAAGGACTCCGTGTTCACGGGAACTACTGATTCGTCGTACATTTTGGATTTTTTTATGTTGATACTGCTCAGTTTGTCACAAATTTCTGTCAATTCTAACCCGTTGGCTGGAATTGTCACGGACACTTCACACACTTCGCTAAGCGACGTTATCTCCGATCACAGTAATCACTGGGCACTTAACTCGGAGAGCACTGAATGAAATGTAAATAGATCACGTAAATATGTCACAATGATTTCACGAGTTCGCGGCTGTAACTGGCGTGCGATCCGCTTCTAAGTTTGGTGAGGAATGTCGTTCATTTGCCCCGACAGCCTTTTTATAGGCACGGTGACGCGTATCATGTGTTTGAATGAGTGCGTGGCGCCTGCCCAGTACCGACGCGAGTTCCGCGAACCACGCTCGCTTGTGTTTAACGAATATATATGTGTGTGTGTTCTGTGATCGGTTTCGTCGGTTCCGAGCAGGTTCCAACGTGTTTTAATGGACGTTCGGCTATGCGAGGACTTCTCTGCCCCCCACGTTTCATACAAATCTAGACGATAGAGGGGGCTGACTACGGGGAGGCGATAGGTATGTGCAACACTGTGTGCGTAGAATATTGCCGAACGGAATTTCCGAACGCTTGGGTTTTGCGATAGGGAAACGCGAGATTGCTGGTTTTTTAATTCCTATCTGCATTTGTCTGGGTGCTGTGAAGGTTACAACAACGTATTAAGCATTGGGAAAATATTGTATATTTACGTATTCGAAGATAACATTGACCGGTGATAGCTTACTGCGTTAGATTTCAATCTTCAATCTCCGGGGAAACTTGAGCATTATTGATACTGAACACAGCTGACAACAGTTAAATTCAGATAATGTAAGAGCAGTCGAAGTCGCATGAGCTCGAAAGATCTTTCCGGAAGAGGGCTACAGACCGGTGGCATATCAAACGTATTTAATTATGGGATGTTTTATATAACGATTCAATATAACTGATTTTCGAGACTTTCATTGAAAACGGAATCTGCATAATTATTAGATATGAATGATTACAAAGGAGCTATCGATATTTGACCTCTATAATACTCAAATATTCCAAGCTCCGCAGTCCGGTTTAATGTCCGACTATCGGCTGTAGTCCGAGGAAACAACGAATGTATGGACACAAATATGTCAGGAAATTAATCAAATATATAATAGTCATAATTATACCATCACACCACCCCCCTAACGGAGTAGAATTGTCCACCGCAAACCTTTACAGACTCTTTATCTTTACAGACCTGAGGTGCGTGTTGTACTCATAATTTCTTCATGGCTTGGTAGCATTTCCCGTGAGATAGTCTAGATATCGGTTTGCCGCCCGGGGCTACCTAATAGAATTTAAATCGGAAATCGATCCTGTGTCATTTTCATATGTCTACCTGATGATGAATTTAGGAGAAGCACATGTTTTCATTAAGACGAGGGATATCTGGCAATTGGCACACCGTTCCAGACTTCGCGTCATGGAATAATAAATAATCATACTTTAAACGCAATATGAAATGTGTAAAATTGACAGCGTGAAGATCGTTGCCCTACTGGAGGCACGATATGGGTCAACGATACAACGCTCTTCGATCGGGGTCGTGAACTTGTCGGCACACAGCTCGCCACGCGGCTGTCACTCATGGCCTGCTCTTATGATTAAATAGAGCATTGATCTTGAGGCGCTAACTGCGTTTATATCGACGACATTAACTATGTGATTATGTGTTAATTAGATTCGCTCGTTATACATATAATCGTGCTTGTATCCCGGAGTAGGCGGAGGCTGAGGATCACCACATGCTACGTCGTCTATCGACTTCGTCTGGACCGCAATGCCACCGAGTAAATAGTGTAGGATCTTTAATGTTAGATAAGAAAAGTGTAAAGTGAAGCGCGCACGTTTGCATATCTAAAAGACCGCAAGCCTGACCTAGAATTCCGCGGTCTCCGTCCGTCTGCTCGCCACCTGCCGCTTCGTTACCAACGAAACATGCCAGCGTGACACAACACGTACCTACGTGTTTCCAACTACATTCTTATTATGGAACTTCGTGAACCTCGCTGCGGTTTCCACGTCTTATGCGGCAGCTGAAATTCTATTACAGCAGCTATCAATTGTTTAAGAATAGAAAACATTTCAAAATACCTTAAGAATCTCGGCATAATTGCTATCGATAAATCAAGTAGGTACTTGACTCAGTAAATACTAATAAATATAATAGTTGAATGCATATAAATAATGATATGGAAACTCCGAGAAACTTGGCTTTCATGGAAATATTTTCTATTGTAATCATAAACATAATAGATAAACGCAGGTAACATTTTTCGCCATTATATTTTCTAAGCATTTCACGTTTCTTGATAATCCATATGGAATACTAGTTACACAAGAAATCTTTAATCACAAATGTATGAGCAGCAAATGTTGTATTTTCCCTATAATTCTTCAACAATTCGTGTAAAACGATAATCGCTTCTCTCGCTCACGCGAAGGTCGCCCGACGAACGACCCTGACCGCCGCGCGCTTTACTTGTATTTACATAGTATCCAGCTTATATCCCCACAAGTCGCCCCAGCAGTGATATCCTAGTAGTTTGAATTTCAGTCTCTAACTCCGGGGGTCTTCGGTGCCATCCTGACTCCTCTGACTTACAATGTTACTTGCGTTTTATAATTTAATATTTAAATATCACCAATTTTATCGGTGAAAGAAAACGGCGGGGAAACATGCATACCTTACAACTGCGAAGTCTACCAATCCGCACTTGGCCGGCTTGTAGGTTATATCATTTAACGATGAACGTAAAACTTCTCATTGTCAGAGGAGACCTCTATCCTCTAGTGGAATTATAAAATGATCGATATAACAAACGATATTATTACTAAGTACAAAACATGAAACCGAATGAGGAGAGCCGCAGACCGGGCTTCGAAGCACGCTTTGAGAGAAGCTAATGACCAATAGTGAAATTATTTTGGTTGATGACATTGAGAGGTGGTAGAACATGTATACAATTCGTCCGAGAAAGTGTCATCGCTACCAGTTATTGTAACAATTTGTTTCGATTTGAATAGCGTTGTTCACGTATATCAGTACTAGAGACGACCATCTCGGTCCTCAACCGTAGCTACTTGTCTGTGACCGACCTCTGATAGGGCGGATACTAATACTAACTGCTGCACTAACAAGTACTAATTGGACTAATATTACTAAAAGTTCCATACCGCAGTCCTGTTATTAATGATCACCTACTGACCAACTAATTCTTATTAACACACCTATGTTATCAACTGAACTTATACTAACAACCCCATTTCTACAGCCCTATAGGAAGTCCAGTTGAAACCTAGTTATCGCATTGTAGCTGGACAAGCGTGGTAATGAGCGGGAACATGGCAAAATCCTACATAATATACGAGAGACCTATGACCGTTATTGTGTAAAGCCCTGATTTTATCTAAGTTGTACGGACTATGAGTCAAGCGCCCTTGAACCACGCGAAGGTCGCACACTCGACCTACGCTCTTGACATCGATTACTGTTTGATCAAACTCACCCGACCAAGCTTGGGGATTGTTTCATTTAAGCTTATTAAGCTCTCCAGGTATCAAACATCAGAAATGATAAGGAAATGGGATGGAACGAGCCATTATATTGCCTTTATTTATTTTAAAAACTAAATTTCTATTTCGTAATAAACAGTAGGTGATATTGGACACAATATATTTATACACGTGCTGTGCTCCGCGGTGTTACACGCGTAAATGGCGATCCTGTGAGAATTTTGGAATAAAAAGTACCCTATATGTTGTCCTACAACCTCCTCTATCTTCCACTGAAAGTCCCATTAAAATCGGTTAAGCCGCTCCCAAGATTAGCTCGGACAGTATTAAAAGTTCAATACATATGTATATCACAGTTCGTAGAACTTTTTTAGTTGTACGAGTTTTCAAAAAGTTTTAATCTGTTCAAGCATACAGAGGAATTAAACATAACAAAAGATGTGCCTTTATTTAAATGGTCACGTGTTGTCTCGGTGATACGTACGAAGTCTCAAAAAGAAATGTAAACATGACAGAAATGTGAACTTAATAGCGGCATTCCGTAGAATCTCACCTCTGCGTCACACCAGACTGGTTCCTTCGGACGTCCTATACGTAAACAGAGGACACTGACCCCGTCTGACTCACGGCCTTAAGGAGTTCATACCGTACTGTGGCTTCTCAAATACCAATTGCTGTCAATGTAACACAGAATTTACTGTAAACGTTATTTTAATATCAGTGTACTGCTTAAAAACCGAGGGCTAGTGAGGAGTAGAACTCAACTGTTGTAGGGTATTATTTGATATCAGTTTACTAAAGTAAAGCAAAATTTTCATTTGTAAAATAAAAATTATTGTGGCCTTCCGTGTAGGGGTTGACCTGTAACTCATTTGAAAGGCTTGCAGCACATTTTAACGACTGTGTGGTATGAAATTAAATATTTAGTTGGTAAAATAATTATCCATGTGCTTTCGACAGCAATCACAACCGATAACAGACAGACTTCCAGACAATAAAATGGTCTGCAATCTTTCCGCTTTACATATAATACATGATGTAGATACACCTATACTCTGTTGCAATAATGTTTGTTATTCATCGCATAAAAATGCGCTAAATTTCGCGGCCACGTTTAAGGAAAACAAAACACAAACAAGTAAGAACATGTTTCTAAATCACGTGGCAGCTCGTCGCGGCGACCACGACACCCGACTTGCCAACTCTTGACGAACAACGTGGCAGTGTCCATCAATTCCCTCGCATATTATGATTCTGCTAACGAATTATAAACAACTTGTTGTCTGGGCGGACTAAAAGTCGTGGCAATCGCTAAGTGCGACCCGTTTTGCGACTGTTTGACCACATCACAATAAATACATATTTCCTTTTTATAGTTTATATTATCCACTAGTTTTTCTTTGTTGTTGTTCAGTACGATTTTTTAAATTGCATTTGTGCATGATTTTAGGACAAACCAAGACCTCGAATTAATGCAGTTTTAATGTAGAGTCACAGGACAAGATAATGTTTTAAATGTTTATCGATGTTAATTCATCGGTATAATTTGAGAAATTTTATCATCACCATTCGTATAATTCGAGAAATTTCCCCAGGAAATCGATAAAAAATAGTCTCGAGCCCTTAAATTACCACTGAAAGCATTAAACAACTTAGTTCTTTATGCTCACATCTTTTAATCACATTCGTCATATCCATTACATTCCATCCCATTCATCCATTAAAAAGCTGAAATACCGACAACAAGAAAACAACGATATAAATCATATAATATATTTAGGTTCATACTTTCTTATAGTCCTTACGTGGTGATTTATAAAATGTTGAATTTTCATAGCATTATTCTAGATACGAAAGCGAGCTTCATGCTTATCTTTTAGTCGCCCTGTGCTTTGTCGTAATGTTTATTGTTTAATTAACAATCTAGTGAGTCTGGAATTTTCAAACTAATTGTCATATTCTGGAAATTTTAAACTAATAGTTTGATTTATTCGATCATGCCTCGCTTCCACCACGTGTACTATCAGTGCCTGTGCAGACAGAATCTCACGAGACAAACAATTATCTTTTCTCAAATATTGACTCAGCAGTTGGTATGCGACTTAAAATGATAAATATGATAATCATATTATCAATTGCAAACCTGAAATAACCGTCTCTGTATTTGTTACTTCCCATGTTAAAATGAGTGGGGGCAAAGCTTGCAATCCCTAAGAATATGGATTTCTAATCATCTAATTTCACAATCGAGCACTAAAACAATGAATTAGAAGATAAAAGTTAGTGTAACAATAGTTTTTAGTCGTAGAATAGTCGCCAGTGTCATAAAAGTCTCGCAGATAACTCCATTGATCACACGACTGCATCTCGCCGCATGAAAAAATTGTGGTCCAATTCAATCCGAATTCCGTCCTTTTGATTAAACAAGAAAGAAAAGACTCGAAATGTTTTTACAGATTTATTATCAATAACAGCAAATAATCTAGCAAAATAAGATAACAAGCACGCGCTGGCGCCGCACGATATAGAGAAATCATGATGAAACAGCTGAGGCGGGGGCGCCGCGAGGGCGCGGATGGCTCGGCGTTTGCGCAACCATGCGCAAATACACCGGCAGTTGCTACACTACGAATGTGTTCTTACTGTCAACAACGTAAACGACATGTTTGATACGTTGCTGCGGACATGCGATGTAGATAACAATTGCTTACAGTAACGATATCCGCAATAAAAATGCTATTGTTGCAATGATTTTAAGCAAACAATAATTGTTTAGCCATTGGACAAAAATTAAATTTAAAAATAAATAGTCGTTAATAGAAAATAAACAATGGAATTGATTCACTTTCAACTGAACATAAATGAGAAATGAAAAAAATACTTCCTAGAACGACAGACAAAATTTTAAAAGTAAATTCATTAATTTCAAAATCCTCGCAGGCGAAGTGTCGACTTTTCTCGCAACATGTGAACCTCATCAATGCAACTTCGCGGAAGCAGCCCCCGTTATGCGCTTTGGCGAATCTACCCTCGTTAGGCTTCCGTACTTTACGTTACCTAGAACACGGTCGACGGACACTCACCACAAAAGATTTTAATAAATAAATCATTAATGAACACTGATATTCTTACATGAACCATGAATATTAAGTGCCTGTAGCTTGTCGCCTTATCAAAAACAATGAAAAATAAAATACCTATTTCTATTAAAAACATACGTTATAATCAGATCTTAATAAAACATACATATATTGCAATATTTATCTCATACCGTATATAAATATTGTGGTAAAAATTAATCATTACCTATTAATTCAAGTGTAAAAATATCAGTGATTACACTTACATAATAGATAATTAGCAAGAGTAATTATGTTTATTTTGTCGATGGCCGGCATATTGGCATACTTTCTATGTTTCAAACTAATACAATACACTATTAAAGTCCTTATCGACCACTTGAATCTGTTCAATTTCATAATTTTCCTCATACATAACATTGATAACATATAAATACCGTGCCGTGACTAATCCACAGTGCATCGTTGGAAGTAGGCATCGAGTTGTTACCTATTGAGATATTTTAGTATAGTGACTAATAGTTTTTATGTTTTGTTTGCAATGTAGTATAATATTTAATCCGTTTTCATAACATCCATATGATCGTAATCTAGAAGTTAGTAATTTATTCAAGAATTTAGTACACCGAAGGAAAATACGTCACCGAGACTTGCGTACTTGCGACATTTTGGTGAAACTCATACAAGTATATGTAAAGGTGCTTATGTATGATTGAGTATTGGCCGTCTGAGGAGATTTTCCAAATCACGATAAATTTAATATAAAATGCCTAATTTTAGCAATAGTAAAAATACTGATTTTACGAAAATTTTACACTATAGAAAAAAAACTAGAAAAACGTTACAAAATTCAAAATACTATTGTTAAAATATTTAAATAGTAACAGTAAATACACAATTTAAAGAATCGTTTCCCGGCGCGTGGCTCGCTGGACCGCCGGTGCTCTTATCAATTAATGAATTGTTATTGGAGAAATAGGCATAGTAACACGTATTTATAACATTGATATCTAAAACACGACATGTTTATGACATTGACATTAAATAATAATGATAAATATAAATGAAACTGATAATAATATTCAATCAACACGTGCCATCAAAATCACAATACAACATTTTCATTTAATGAACAAGTACCTAATGAATTCCTGTCTTACCAAATACTTCGAGTAACACTTCTGGTTTCTGTACCTGCCGAAGAATGAACCCGTACATTTTTAGGTATCACGTGTATTAACTCGATTTAACTGGATCCAAAAGTTTACCTCGTCGGGGTTGGGGGTGCGAGGTCGTCGCCCCGCGGTGCAATAAGATCTCCATTTAAAGACCTCATCATCAACCAGTATAATAATGATTCTCTGATAATAGATAATTTCTGCAGAGTTGACTCAAACACAATCTTAATACTCGATATTGCCTCATTAATATCGAATCTTTTATAAAAATATTTCGCAATATACTACAAATTATTATAATTGCACATCCATTTAACGGAATGAAGTTCGTATCTGCTTCAAAGACCTTGATTTGTTTCTCAATATTCCCACGACTGGCTCGTATTTGGTCGGATGGAATAGAGTAGCTACCTACGACACTACATTACGCGAAACAGTGCATCCTATTACGAGCACTTTTTGAAGTGTGATGTTCACAATATGTTTTTGTTTTAAGTAAGCAGTCACGGCATCGGATACATGCCGTTCACACCGACTATAGACATGACCTGTCGCCAGCTTATTTTAGGTTAGACCTTAGGTTTTCTTGCTGCAATCGCCTATCGGTCAATTTACCTGAAGTTAGTCAGCTGCTACTCTTGATTGCTGAATTTGAGCACTTCATATATAAGCCGGTTTTTATCCTGTGATCGTCAAGCGATTAAATTGCATATCATATCAAGTATTTGCGTAACTTTACCAAGAGTAATAACTTGAATGAACTTCCGTATCCTATTCCTCGCGTGAAGCTGTGCAGTTCCTTAACCCTCGCTTGGCTGGCGTGGCGTACTATGGTGTTAATATTTCTCATTGCGATAGAGACCCGGGTGAAATGGTAAAAGAGTTGATAGTAATTGTGTGTAAATTAGACTTACATTATACTACCCGATTATAGTGTAAACTAAAATTGTAGTGTAAAATAAATTCGCGAGCATAAAGTGGAACAAAATAAACATTGTATGTATAAGGTACATTTGATTACAGTTTGTTACTCCCATGTGCGGGAATTTACCAACGGCCGGGATGAATTTGCAAAAACAAAACGACGCACAACGCGACTCGACACCCACGTCTTCCTGTGCGCGTGCGTGACCCTAAACTGGCACCTCGTCCAGGGTTGTCACATTACAATTTTTTTTTGTAAACATTTGAACCGTTATTTTTACTGTTTTATTATTATTGTCAGTACACCCTCACGCCGGGCCGGTAAAGTAGACAGAGAGCCGAATATCTCTATGTTTACAGAGTCATCATACATGCACGCCGGTTACAGAGACTTTTGAGACTGGCACCCGCCAGCCGTAATGTTTTATAAGTACGCAATATTATCACACGACGACAACAGCATTACTAATTCTGACAGCTGCAGATAGTAGTTTTTGCTGCATATGTGCAGGCATGTGATACAGGTTTGAAGCACGCGTTTTCGTTTTGGATGCCGGGAACATGATCACTGGTGACCTCCGCGGACAAGGCCGAATGCACGCTTGATTTTAATTCTTTCTTTCATTTGCATCCATTCAATTACCGCTTTTACGAGGTCTCTGTATCTCCCAGTATAAGCTCTTTCTCGCACTCTTACTCTACACTGTTGGTTAACAGTTAGTTAACACTTCTGGTTAGAAGCGAACATTTAAAGTCTAAGTAATGACGTCCGTAAGAATAACATTTTCCATAGTTCAATTACACCTAACACCACACCTGACCGGTAAATACCTCGCCTTACAATTTTTTCCTTAACCACAAGCGTTTGACGTTGTAAATATTCATCACCAACATTACGTTAAGCCACAGAATAAACGTAATCATACCGCGTAAAGAAACGTCGGTTCGTACGCAAACTGCGGCCGTGGCTGTTACTAAACATGTTCAATGTTACGAGAGAATCTCAACGTCAACAATATGCAGTACAAGTTGTAGAAAATAATGGACAATAGTCATAGCTGGGACAAAGCGATACAAAGCTATCTTATTCCAAATTAGAATATTGGGTGTACAGGCACCCAGACGTGGAACAAACAGATGTGCTCATCACACAAATGTTTGTGCTGGGTGCGAATCGAACCCACGACCTCTTGGTTAGCGGTGAAGCTCTCCAACCGCTAGACGACGAGGCCAGTCATCCAGGCGGGAATCCCGTCCATATCCTGAGTGGACACGAGGGTCAAACGGAGCGTGCACCTGCGTATCTTTTGTAAGTTTATCGTTAATCACCGTAATAATTACTGAGCCGATATTGACATGCCGCTTAAATATGTTCTGCGGTTGACGGCGACGGATAAGGTACGAGGTACTTCCCGATCTCTATATGAAACACAAATTATTTCCTGGGACTTTCCCGTAGCTCGGGGCTTATTGTTTGTCCTGCTTTGCGTAGATACGTATAGTTAAAAAAATCCTCAACATTTATAAATATACGTTTTATTATGAAAGTATTGAAACGGTCGGTTGCGACTTCGTTAAGTGACAATAATAATAATAACAACGATTAAAAACGATGACTCAATACACTTAACTTGCCATTACATACCCATACAAGCATGCGAACAGCTGTAATCTTAAACACATGCAGCATACATAGTTAGAAAATGTTCACGGGACACTGGCGAATAGCAACACAAGGTAATGCTCGACATTCACGCCTTAGGTCCCTAAATATACATAGATAATCAGAGGGCTTACGAACTCGACCTTTAAAAAAAAAGGAAAAGATAAAAATAACAATACATGTATTTTTTAAAGATGTTACAAAAAGCATATTACCAGTAACTTAGCTACAGCTTAACTACAACGTGTGCAAGAATCGCGCTACTATTTTTAATAAAAATAATACCTCTTAAATTTTGTTTTGTTAAAATATTTACTTAACATACACATGTTCTACATAGATTAAATTCTTATAATCGAGTACCTGAGTTAGTTACTGGACTGTTTTATGCAGAGATGCATGGGCAAGCTAGAAGTTTTTTTAATAAATAGCGTTCTATTAAATGAAGTTAAATCGTAGCCAGTAAGCTATATGCGATATACTATGTCACTTAAACCCATACAATGAAAGTTGAATCCATTAATCTCTTTCGAGCATTAATCCTAATATTATCGTAATCGAATTAATTTATCGAAGCTCATCAGTGTTAGCTAAACACACTGTGACAGAAGTTGTCGGTGCTTCACCTGTTCTTACATATGTATACTGAGATTAGAAGTAGATGCCTATTCAGGACACTAATAATAATGATATTAATAATTTGTACATTCCCAAATACCATCTGATTCCAAATTACCTTAGGTTGTGGGTTCTATTCCCACCTAGACCAAACCTTCGTTCTGTTGTTGACAAAATATTAACATCGTTCGTATATGTATGTTTATGAGATGTCCTATTACTAGATACTCTTATACAAAGTCATTTAAGTGTCTGTTTTCGAATCCAATACGCGTGTGCGGAATTATCCCTATTGTTCTGTCTGTGATACTTGTCATCGATAGCAATAAATATACTTCAAATATAACTGAACTCCTGAAAATAATGACTGACATTGTAATGTACTAATCATCGTTGACCCGGAGCAGCGCTGCCGTATACGAAATGCCGGACCTGAACCTATTACCCCACACGCCGTCACGTACACCGCAATACCGGATCTGCGGGTAAATACAGAAAGAAAACGCAACCGATGTCTACTGTTAGTAGAAAAGAGACCGCCGTATGACTCTTTGGACATCCGGAGAGCCATTGCGGCTTCGTTCAAATGAAAAATTTTAGCAATAGCCTATGATGAGTTAAAATTACCTCCATATTCTGTCAGAAACGGTTTCCATCGTGGACACTTAACACAGAGATATTTTCATAATCTAATATGCGACTGCACTACTACCGCACGGATGCCATGTCAAATGCAACTACTGATGGTATCTCCGTAATTACGACAGGGCGGAGTTTGGCAACCTCACACTGAATATATCAGTTATAAATCGCTGTTTAAAACCACCTACCGGCCGCATAGTCGAGTGGTTAGAGACCCCTATTGCAAAACCACTCGGGACAAACATTTGTGCGATGAGCACATTTGTTCGTTCCGTGTCTGGCTGTATTGAAAATATCTTTATAAGCATCATATCGCATGTATATATGTACATATGTAAGACTTGTATGGAATTTGCGGCAGTTATTATTATTATTGCTTATGTGCATATTCCACAATGTTTGCTATGTTCATTAACGACTCAAATTCAAGATAGCTGACAGAAACCCATATTTGGTAATTCGTTGTGGTGATTTGTTAACAAGGTAAGGCGTTCGAAGACCGCAAAAACCCCACGGCCGAGCGCCGCGTTGCAACAGATGCCTCTCTCGATCCTGTTCAATGCATTTCACTTTTAGCGCGTGACGTAGACTAAGGATATAAGAAAATTTGGCATCAACCGAGTGACCGCCGCGGTCGAGGCAGTTTTTATTTTCATTTATTTGTTTATTTCTTGTTATGGTTATTTATTATATAAACTAGAACGGTCATTGTGAATCAATTACGCTAACCAAAAATGGGTTTTCACGATAAAAAAGAAAAGAGTAACGAGGGAAAACTTAAAAATAAATACGCACAAACATTAAATATAAATAGTACATAAGATACATTTGCAATTAAACTCAAATGGGGCTGTAGGGATAAGATAATTAGTGTGGATACTTATCCACTACTAAATGTAACGTATATTGTACACATACAGTTAGTTCAATTTTCGCCCATACTATGTATTAAAGCATAACTTGTGTTATGAGATGTTATATTGGCTTGCCATGGCAACACAAGCACTGTGATGGTATGAATGCCGTTCGATCTTGGCTGCCACATCCCACGTACTACGACTACATGATGCGCCTCAGTTGGCCATCTACGCTATAGGGCTGCACGCTTTTGGAAAATGGTTTTTGATTAGAAGTCAAAAATGTTTAAAACTAACGAACTTTTTATAACCTAAAAAGTTTTACCGGTATCTAACTACCAATGCTTATAAACAATTAATTAGTGTAATTAAAAGACAGGCTGTGATTTTTTTTATACAGTATTAAATTGCTGAAGACATCTCGTTTAGTAAGGTCTGCAAAGCAGGGAACAGGACTAAAGCATTTGGTTTCGTGAGTTTATGATTATTATTGAAGCATACTTACTTTTATAAATAATAAAGTATAGAATGCAAAATGCATAAATAGTAAAACAGCCTGCCTCGTTGGTCGGGCGGTTGCTAGCGCGACTGCAGATCGGGAGGTCCTGGGTTCAAATCCCGGGTTGGGTCATCATCATCATCATCATCGTCAGCCTGTATTAGTCCACTGTT